>JAJONR010008566.1:0-25198 GCA_029582245.1 Solanum etuberosum | reverse complement strand
AAACACGCTTCTCAAACCAACGAAATAAAATAATTAAACTAAATAACTTAAAATTGTATACGTACCTTAAACCATATTAATTTAATTGAATATTTAATCAAGATAAAATCTTTTTGAGACGATTTTCAAATATTCATAAATTATGCTAATTATATATAAATATGCAGAAATATGTTTATTATTTGCAAATTATAAAAATTTACAAGATCATTTTAAAAACTTGAAAATTGTTTTGAATTTTATAAATATAATTATTTCAAATCGTTGGAAATTAAAGAAGCTCGAAAATTAATTCGCATCGGGGACGGTCAAAATTGGGTGTCAACAGGGGTGTATTTTTACTTCTCCACGCGCCTATCAGATGTGAGAACACATCTGTTGTGAAAATGGGTCAAAAGTGTTTAATTATTGCGATTTGAAATAGTTCCATAGGGTAATAGGACCCCCGCAAACTTTAGGTGTCTTTTTGAAAATTCAGGATAACTCAGGTGTCATTTTATGTCTTTTCTCTTAATTGAATAATAATATAAAGTACTATAATAAACAATTTGAAATATATTAAAAATTATGTTGCTAATTTTTTAAGCCAAAAATTGGCGCCTACATTTTGCATACGAAATTAGTGACAGAGATTTTGCGACAAATTTAATTATATAGTAGAAAAATATTGCTATGTTTTGTCCGCACATATTTTATTTTTTAAAGTATGCTCTATAGTAGGATAGGCTATACGTTCTAAACGTTGCCAAATCATAATACAACTTGCAATGCCTAATTATATATATGACTATGCTTTTAAAGTGTGCTATTTTTAAAATTCTAAATTCAACACCTTAGAAGCTTACCTTATAGTTCTCGTAAGATTTTCACTAAAATAATAATATACCCTCCATTTATCTAAATCCCCCCCCCCCCCCCAGGTAAAATTCCAAAATTAGTACAGGTATGCCCATTTCCCTATAATTTCATAAAGGAAACAAATTGTCCAAAGAATAAGGGTTTTTCCCTCGGCCATCGATTTTCCGCCCAAATTAGAGAGAGAGTTTTTTTACCCAAAAATCATCTAAAGGATTTTCTCGCATAGTTATTTTGCTGCACTTGTTTAAAACTCTTGAACTCTAAAATCAGTTGTAGACAACATCTATATAAATATAAACTCTGATGAGGTAACAAAACTTTTTGACCTTGATATTGACATGTAAGCCTTTGGAGATTGTGGATTGACAATTTTGTTCAAATATAAGTCTTTTTTTAAGAATTACGCAAATTTCTCAATTTTTCATGTGTATTAGTCCATGAATCTGGTGCCTCGGAGCACCCAAAAGTTTTTTCTGAAAAAACTTTATGAGGACCTCTATAATGGGTTGGGGAACCATCACGTATATGCGCACCATTTTTTTAACGCATATTTCCGCATTTACAGGCCTTTTTTTTAGGATTATGCAAATTCCTTAATTTTTCGTATGTATTAGTCATGGATCTAGTGCCTCGAAGCACCCAAAAAAAATCTGAAAAAACTTTATGAGGACCTCGGTAATGAGTTTGGGAACCATCACGTATACCCGCACCATTTTTTTTAACGCTTATTTCCTCATTTATAGGCCTTTTATTAGGAATTACGGAGGTCCTCATAAGTTATTTCAAAAAAAAAAAATCGGTGCTCCGATGCTCCAGATCCATGGGCTAATACACACAAGAAATCGAGGAATTTGCATAATTTCTAAAAAATTTTGCTTGTAAATGCAAAAATATGCGTTAAAAATGGTGTGAGTATACGTGATGGTAACCGAACTCATTACGGAGGTCTTCATAAAGTTTTTTCAGAAAAATATTTTAGGTGCTCCGAGGCGCCAGATCCATGGGCTAATACACATAAAAATTTGAGGAATATGCGTAACTTCTAAAAATGGTCTGTAAATGCGAAAATATGCATTAAACATGGTGTGAGTATATGTGATGGTTACCGAACTTATTACGAAGGTCTTCATAAGTTATTTTAGAAAATAAGTTGGGTTCTCCGAGGTGCCAGACCTATGGCAAATCCACGCAAAAATTGCGTAATTCTTAAAAAATGTCCTGTTAATGCGAAAATATGCCTTAAGAAAATGTTGTGAGTATACGTGATGGTTCCTGAACTCATTACGGAGGTCCTCATAAAGTTTTTTCAGAAAAAAATTTGGGTGCTCCGAGACGCCAAATCCATGAGAACTTGAAAAATAGAGGAATTTGTGTCATTCCTAAAAAAAATGGCATGTAAATGCGAAAATGTGAGTTAAAAATGGTGTGAGTATACGTGATGGTTCCCGAAATCATTACAAAGGTCCTCATAAAGTTTTTCCAGAAAAAAAAATTGGGTGCTCTGAGGCGCTAGATCCATGGATTAATTCACATGAAATACGAAGAATTTGCGTAATTCATAAAAAATGGCCTGTAGATGCGAAATATGCATAAAAAAATGGTGTGACTATACATGATGTCTCCCAAATTCATTACGGAGGTCCTCATAATAAATTTTCAGAATTTTTTTTTGCATGCACCAAGGCACTTGATCCATAGGCATTAACACACGAAAAATCGAGAACTTTGCATAATTCCTAAAAATGGCCTGTAAATGCGAAAATATGCGTTAAAAATTGTGTGAGTATACGTGATGGTTCCCCAACTCATTACGGAGTTGCATCCTTCTCATCTCTCTCTCTATTTTGGCTTGGGGCACTGTTAGGCTCATCTCTCTAAGTTCGAGCGGTTGAACTCCTCCCAGGCGAATCAATAATGATTGTGGCTGGACTCCTCTATTCATCTATCAATCTCGTTTATGAATGTTATGATGGCCAGGCATAGCCGGAACTCTTTCGTAGGCAGCTCTCGAGGCAATGGCTTGAAACACCTCATAAAGTTTTTTCAGAAAAACTTTTTGCGTGCTCCAAGGCGCCAGATCCATGGGCTCATACACACGAAAAATCAAGAAATTTGTTTAATTCCTAAAAAATGGCCTGTAAATGTGAAAATGTGCGTTAAAAATGGTGTGAGTATATGGTTCCGAACTCATTACGGAGGTCCTCATAAAGTTTTTTCAGAAATTATTTTTGGGTGCTTTGAGGCGTCAAATCCATGGGCTAATACACACGGAAAATATAGGAATTTGCGTAATTCCTAAAAGGTGGCATGTAAATGCGAAATATGCGTTAAGAAAATGGTGTGAGTATACGTGATGGTTCCCCAATTCATTATGGAGGTCCTCATAAAGTTTTTTTTAATTTTTTTTTTGAGTGCACCGAGGCGCTAGATCCATGGGCTACTACACACGAAAAATTGAAGAATTTGCATAATTACTATAAAATTGCCTGTAAATGCGAAAAATATGCTTTAAAAATGATGTGACTAAATATTTCCTACATTTTATAGTAGAAGAATTGAAGAATTAAATCTAAATAGTGGTTCATCCAACAAACTTGCTTTTCTTCTCAGAAATGGGGGGTTTTTTCTGTATTGTAGGGGGAATCAAAATTTATCCCTAAATTGTGCATGACTACCTCTAACAGGATATTTGTAATATTAAGATAGGACCAAGCAAAACAATTGATGTTAGCTTTAAGAAAACTTATAAGTGTTTCCCTAAACTTAGGACTCAACCCCTGTGGCAGTATACCTTTTTTTTTTTTGGAAAACCAATAAAGAGGACGTCTTGTTCAAGTTCTTTTGTTGTTGTTTTGATTGCATCCCAATCGTCCGGGTTATAATAAGACCTTGACACTTGATACCATTCCTTATCCGCTTCCGTCTTCTTCAACAACTTTTTATCTGCTTCACTTTGTAAGGAAGGCTCCGATTTTCGTAATTGCTATTTGCGGTTCAATTGCTCTTTTCCTATGATATTGCATACATTTCTCTCGCTACTATAATGTCTCTCTTGATCTATTTTCTTCTGATAATCATATTCATATTTTTTCGATTGAAGTTACTCGGGTTATCCAAGTCCTCCTATGATACTCTTACCATCTCACCATCCTCTTATAAGCTTTGTCGTAGTCCTCCCTTCGTCAGCGTAGTTCAGACTCATATTGTTGACGTATTTTGCCTCAGGTTTTGACTTTGAGATTCTTCAAGTTTTCTTTCTATTGCAAAAAAGAAAAAAGAGCTTCTTGGGTTGAGTCCTCTTGTGAAAGCCTCGGCGACCCGATCTTCTATTGCTTTAGGCAGTCTGTTTTGTCATCGCGAAATCTTTCTATGTAATCTCCGAGTGATTCAAAGTCACTCTGCTTGATTTCATAAACGTCGGTTTGTTGTGGTTGTCTTTTGTCCACTCTAATATTTATTCTGGTTTGAGCTATTGGTTGCTCACCCAACCTTTGATTTAGTTGGACATGAATTTTCGTGAATGCAGTGAAAGACTATAAATAAATATTTTTGAAAGAAAATCTATATCTTAGACCATGCTTTTCAAAATCATAACTGAAAGGATGTATATATGAAAATCATGTTATCTAACATCATATCTATGACTATATGAAAATCATGTTATCTAACATCATTTCTATGACTATATATGTAATCATATATGTTTGAACTATAAAAATATATGTAAAAATATAATGTTTAAGTGAAGTTTCTTATAACCGACATACACCATGTAAGCTCATATGCATCAACTTACAATTTTAGTTGGTGAGGGCTGCTTTATGCCTTGCCGTGGTATAGAACTTATCTATCTAATCTAGATCCACTAATTAAGCCTTAGAGGGCTAAAAGAGTTGACCGTCAAAGCAACATACTTAAATCCTATGGTGGCATATAGTTATGGGACTTGAGTTTTCTAACCTGACATTCTCTTGGTGCTAAATCTTCCAGATCATGTTCATAGCTTAAATCATGATTTTTTTTTTATAGAATATGCATATCGTGTGATTTCTCAAATAGCTTTCACAATAACATAAAAATTCTAAAATCGTGCTTTGAAATATAAGGTTCATAACATGCAAAAGAACTAATAAGGATGACAATGAAAAACCTTATTAAATATAAAAAGAAATGCAATAATCAAGAATCCATAATCATGAGTAAAAAATTCAAGAAATATTACTATTCGGTTCATAAATATGATGAATTCTATAGCAGGTTTGATAACCCTAATTATGGAATTAAGTTCATAAAAAAACTGAGGAATTTTGGCTATGGGGATGAAAGGAATTACTCATTGAAGTCCTACATACTTTAGTGGCGAAGCTTGATGGAGAATCTTGAAAGATGAACCTTAGTCTTGGTGTTTCTTGATTTCTTGAGCATAGAAAATCAGAAGTGAATGAGGGGGTTTAATAATTAAATTTTTTTAATTTCCTAAACGTTAAGGGTTTAATACCCTAAAAACAAGTGGAAAGTGAGGTATGTTTCCTCTCTGTGACATGAACTTGGTCGCGGAGCTGGGCTCGACCCGTCATCCAAGTTGGAGCGTCTCTGGTAAATCAGTCATAACTTCTTAATCCGCACTTGAATTGACGAACAGTAGGGAGTGTTGGAAAGTAGACTCGTAGACCTTTAATGTGATAGGTAATGAGTCACCTAGCTATTTGTATTCTGAGAGATATGATCATTTGAAGTTGACCCTTATATGAACTCATGCAAAAACTTAGCCGATAGAAATGCTTTTAACTTGGTTTGGTGTTTGAGGTACCTTATAACCCTAAACCACATCCGACACACTTACTACATTTTTAGTAAAGGACCTTAATATACATGTACAAATTAGAAATCATTGGGTTCAAGCCTATACACATACAGAGGATAGTTCAGATCTTTGCTTAGAAGTTGCGGGACATAACACCCTAAAGTACTAAAGTCAATGGTTTTATGCCATGTGGCGATGCCAACTGCCATGCTCGGGTCAGTACGAGCTCGTCTGTGCACCTGTACCTCTTGCCCTCTTTGTCTCCTTTGTCTTTCCTCCATGTCATCAAAAGCACGAGCGCTTTTCCCTGTACCTTTCCTGATGGCACTTTCTCGAGGGGGCAGTTCCTCGAGACTTTGTGTATCCTTCGGACCTCGTCTCTACACGTTCATCTCTTATTGAACAACGTGGCATAAACACATTTTCCCCTATACAAGTGTTCAATTTTAGACGCGACAGACCAAAGTTTGACACTTCAAACTTGAAATATGGACTTTAATTTCAAGATGGCTAAAATTTTAATATTTTACAAATATAACTATGTTTCAAATTGTGGTCCTTCAAACGGCTATTTCTGCACTTTCCCTTTTTCAATCTAGTTGAAGTTTATTTTCAAGAAATGATACAGATTTTGGTGAATCCAACTTTGGGTCAACACTTATCAACAACCTATATATATAATTATCACAAAGTCATAAAAAGAATTTAAAAGAAGTTAACAAGCATTTTACTATTACTAGTAATAACAAAAAAAATAAAAAATAACGCTACTGTTGAATGATTTTCAATTTTGAGGTATTTCTGTGTTGCCAAAATGCGACGTCTCTATCCTCTAAAAAAATAATAATTAAACAATCCTTTTGAAATGTGTAGCAGAGTCAGTTACCTCCATATCCTATAGCTCGTCTCTTCCGGTGAGCAAAACCCTAACCCTAACCTGAATTTTGATCCTAAATGGAACCGGCGAACGACGATGACCACCGAGCTAATGGCTCCGACCACATCCATTTGGCTAAGAAACCTAAGCTGTCCACCAGCTCGTCTTCTCTCATTACGGATTCCGAAATACGTGAAGAGTTCGCCCATCATCAGCCGGGGATAGCTCGTATCAATAACGGCAGCTTCGGTAGCTGTCCGGCGTCCATCGTCGCAGCTCAGAAGCGTTGGCAGCTCCGTTTTCTACAGCAACCCGATGACTTCTTCCTTAACCATCTTCAGAAGCGGATTCTTCATTCACGGACTATTATCAAGGATGTTATTAATGCGGAGCACGTGGATGAGGTATCTCTTGTGGATAACGCTACTACTGCCGCTGCTATCGTTCTTCAACATGTTGGATGGGCATTCGCGGAGGGACGGTTTAAGAAAGGAGATGCTGTAGTCATGCTCCATTGTGCGTTTCAGGCTGTTAAGAAATCGATTGAGGCTTATGTCACCCGGGCTGGTGGTTCTGTGATCGTTGTTCATTTGCCGTTTCCTCTTCGTTCGGAGGAAGAGATTGTTGCGGAGTTTCGGAAAGCGTTGGCTAAGGGGAAAGCGAATGGAAAGAAGGTTCGGTTGGCTATCATTGATCACATTACATCAATGCCGTGTGTTGTCATACCTGTGCGTGATTTGGTTAAGATTTGTAGGGAAGAAGGTGTTGAACGAGTGTTTGTCGATGCTGCCCATGCCATTGGCAGTGTTCCTGTCGATGTTAAAGAAATTGGAGCTGATTTTTATGTTAGCAACTTGCACAAGTGGTTTTTCTGTCCTCCATCGGTTGCCTTTTTGTATTGTCGGAAATCACCTGTATCACCTGATCTACACCATCCTGTGGTGTCTCATGAATATGGTAATGGACTAGCCATTGAAAGTGCATGGATAGGGACGAGAGACTACAGCTCTCAGCTAGTTATACCTGAGGTGTTAGAATTTATAAATAGGTTTGAGGGTGGGATTGAGGGAATTAGGTTGAGGAATCATAAGGCTGTGATTGAAATGGGACAAATGTTGGCCAATGCTTGGGGAACATCGCTTGGCTGCCCTCCTGACATGTCTCCAGGTATGGCAATGGTTGGTTTGCCTGTTAACCTTAGGATTCTCAGCGATAAGGATGCTTTAAATTTGAGAAATCATTTGCGTGACCATTTTGGGGTGGAAGTCCCAATTCACTACGAGGAAATAAAGGAATTACAGGATGGTGATGGCTATGTGACAGGATATGCTCGGATTTCTCATCAGGTTTACAATAAGGTTGGTGACTATATGAAGTTGAAGGATGCAATTCTTCAGCTTGTGCGAGACGGAGTTACTTGTAAGATGCTTCACTCAGAATAAGAGGTATCATTGTGCTTGTACAATTCTTTCTCCAACACATGATTGTTAATTAAGTGCACACTAGATATCTTACAAGTTTGTGTGCTGTACTTCATGTTTATTGTCATGTGCATAGTGTCATGTTTCTTTCTAATCACTTAAACAAGATGATGCTTCCAAGGATAGAGCAATGTACCATAAAAGAGAAGCTTCTTGTTCCTATTTTAAAATTATATATCTTATATATGAAGTGTTGTGATTTTACTGGAATTGTAAACAAACTAGACTGTTATCTCCTTAGTTTTGCTCCGTTAAAGTCTCATGTCGGTGTTGAGTAATGAGCTGTTTTCTCTTTTTTTATCTTTGTTGAGTAAATTTTATTGAGAATGGGAAACCTTCCGGTGTTGTCAAAAGTCGTAACTTCGTCACTTGAAGTGATGCGAAACAGGGAGTTACTGCTTCATGAGTGAAGCCATGCTTCTTTAGAGAAGTTTGTGCTTCAAAAATTGTGCACTAAGTGATCCCAATAAGAATCGGTAGTTCATTTATGTCTCAACATTGAGAATGTTGGATTGGTATCGGCATTACTGGATGCTGAAATAAGTTACTTTAATTCCAAACAATCTTAATTGTAAAGAATTATCTTGATGAAAATGAAATGTACTAGATCTGTTGATTTTTGATATTTTTTAATTTCCTGTTGATTGTAAGCTCATACTTCACTTCTCACTTTAAGTGATTTTGTCGCGTCTTTGCTTTGGACATTTAAAACACTGAAACTCCCTTCTATAAGAGGTAACCAAAAAGTAGAGAATTTACATAAAGACAGAAGTCTCTAGGGAAGTCACCCAATCTTTTATACAAATAAGAGCCTGATGGGTATATACCAAAAAGACATTAAAGATAGGATGCTATGCTTTATGTGCACTAAAACAAGCTCTTCCCCTTCAAAGATCCTCCTTTTCTCTATCCTCATAATATCTATGTAAGTGCTAATAAAGCAAAATCCACGATCTGCTTTTTCTCGTTTCCTCTAAAGGCCCAAGTAATAGTGCATCCTTCCCATTTTTTTGAATGATCCTTTGTATCCGGGACCGTCTTAAAAGCTTCCACCACAAGAGCGATGCTATATAGAAATGAAGTAAGAGATGATCCACGTCCTCTCTCAAGCGTATATGCAGGGACATATTATTTTCTCCTTGTATGGTATCAGTCAATCCTTACCTTATGAGCTATCTTTTGAAGCTGATTTAGGATACTTTTATCATTGTATTAGAATTGTATATTCATTTTTTTAATATAGAGAGTCAAACACATTCATGTTATAGGTTTTATTCAATGTGGTCCCCCATGTCATATGTTCATGCTTCAGATGTTCAGCCCTGGGCATACGGGGATTCAAATGCCTTACACTAGTTGAGAGAATGATTGTTGTGTCTCTATATGATCTTTGACATTTCTCACATATTAACTAGCTTTTGAGATTGAGTTAGGCTCAATGTGTTTCCTCAAATAATTTGTTTGCATTAGGTGCGTCCTTACTCCTTGGTGCATATACTGTAGTGTGGCACAGATGGGGCAAAACGACTAACTTACATTGCACCGAGTTTTAAGTGCTTCTCAAGATGACTTCTACTAAATTGCAGTAGAGGAGCAAGAGAGGATGATGATGAGATATTTTGACTTGTAAAGCATCGAAAATATATTTTGGATTGAACAATTTTTTTGATGAAAAGACGATGTGGTTTTCATTGTGTACAAATAAAACAATTGTTTTCTAGATAATTATTGAACTCCTAATTTGAGATATACCCCAAGGTGTGCTCTTGACAAGAAGAATCCACTTAGAAGAATTGGAGAGTGGCAAATCTCTGTCGGATCCAGCTTAACAAGTGGCAACACAGTACAAGGTTTGTGGAGTCAGGGCCAAATTGGAGAAAAGGAGAACTTTGCGCCCAATTGGCCCAATTCGAATTTCAGAATCAGAATTAGTAAAAGCCTATCCAAACCAAACCCTGATTCGGTCAGTGTTAATTCTTGAAACTGGAGAACCAGATACTTTGGAAACTGGACCTACTGAGGGTTAGAAATTGAACCAACTGAATGGATATCCCTGAGATGTGGGGGTAGCCTCTGAACCATATGGGGTGTGGGTATGGAGGCCAATCAGGAACCTATGGTCACAAATGGAAGGAAATATGTATATCAAGGTGGGCAATGGAAACAAAACTAAATTTTGGAAAGATGGCTGGATAGACCAAACCTCTCTTAGGGAATTTTTTCAGATTTATTTCTAATTTGTGAGAAACCTGATGCTAAGGTGAGTGACCATTGGACTGAACAGGGATGAGACATATAACGACAGTGGGAGGTGGAGAGGGTGGCAGTGCTACTGGGAAAACCAGCTGGAATGAATATAACGACAACAACCACAAACAAGATCCTGTGGAAACAGAGTAAGGATGGAGTCTTTTCAGTCAACAATGCCTACAAAAGAGGACTACAGGGGATGGCAGGGGCGCCCAAAATATAATTGGAATTACTTTTGGAAGAGTGGTATTCCTACAAAAGTGAAGTGTTTCACCTGGTTAGTGATAAAAAGAGCATGTCTAACACAAGAAGTTCTACAGAAGAAAGGCAGCTGGTCCCTAGGTGTTTTTTGTGCAACTTGACAGTGGAAACAAATAACCATCTTTCCTGCATTGGAACCTGTTTCTCAACATCACAAGCATGAATTGGACAATGCCAGAACATACATCAGATCTGTTGAGCTGTTGGATTAGGAGGGGAGGCAGTAAGAGTCAAAAGAGATGGTGGAAGCTAATACCATCATGTGTATGGTGGTCGGTCTAGAGAGAAAGAAATGGAAGATGTTTTGAAGATAGATCCAATTCCATCCACAAAGTTAAATGGAATTGTAATTTGTATGGTATCTTTACTTTTTTGGTGTAAACAACTTTGTATAGATGATATAGATCAAATTATAGATTTGATAGGAAATCTGTAATTATCCCTTTTTCGAGGTAGCCAACATACCCTTAATGCTGAAGAATACAACCTTACCAGTTTCACAAAAAAAAAGATATGGGGGTAGCCTGTGGCACGTAGGAAAGCCAATTTAAGAAAAGAAAAGAAAAGAGAAACAATGCATATCTAATATGACACAGGATTAAATGAAGCAATCATATGTCTGGCATTACTATTCATTGCTTTAACAACCCTTTCTCCCCCTAATATATGTTTTTCATTGTCAAAATTTCTGTTTTCCTCTGTTGGTCTACAGTAGATGATGCAGAAAGCTAATGCCTTTGTATTCAAATGTCTTCTCTTTTTGGTCTTTGCAAACATCTGCATTTGGGTGGTTTTGTGTCCCCAAGAACGATTTAGTACATATATTGAGCTTGTCCAAGAAGGTTCTCTCTTGATTCAGTCTACAGTAGATGATACAGAAAGCTAATGCCTTTGTATTCAAATGTCTTCTCTTTTTGGTCTTTGCAAACATCTGCATTTGGGTGGTTTTGTGTCCCCAAGAACGATTTACAAGTACATATATTGAGCTTTACCCAAGTAAGTTCTCTCTTGATACGCGTTCACACTATATTTTCATTAGATACAAGAAGAAAATACTTTGTGAACATAGTGTACTCATGCAAAATCCATATTGAGAAAAAAGACTTTCTGTAGTTCATGTAGGCGGGTATGGTAGTATGTTGTGAAGATTCATTTTCATATTTATTTTCAGTTGTATAACCTGCTTTTAGTTTATTGGATTTGGATATTTGATCAGTTTCTACATTGAAAGCTATGTAGGTAATTTTATTTATTCCTTTTTTGTTTTGTTTTGCAGGAATTCTTCAGATAGTTTATTGATAGGCTGTTTCACCAGTTTGTATGGAGTTTTGTACTCTGGAAAAACAAGTTGTAGAAGTTTTCTGGTTATCAAGAATAATCCTTGTAGAAGAAGCATTGTAAGCGGCTAATAAATACCTATTATCGTTCCAATTTGGAAGTAGAATTGTGATTATATTTCTGTGGTACTTCGAAGACTTTATTGCTTCTTTTTGGTACCTGGAATTCCTCGACTTTTTCTTCCCTCCTAAATAGTCACTATACATGGGGTCGTAAACTCCCTTCTTTTAGGTACATCCTTGCTCCTTAGCTTTAAACTATCTTCTAACCTTAATGATCCCCTAACTGGCAATTCGTCTGCTACGTACTTGTTGGCTGAAGATCTCTCCCATCTTGTTCTACACATGTTCCTTTTTGATATGTGCCAATGTAAGCTCTGGGCATATATAGAAGATTACAAGCATTTCTCTCTCTGGAATTGGGGAATTCCAGTGAAGTGTTTATATCACTCACATTTTCATGTTAGTCCAGAAAATTAGTAGACAAATACACTTCATAGTAGTCTATTGATAGCTTCTTTTTTAATTTTTTTTTCCAAATATCCTATGTTTTCATTCTATCTAAACCACCCATGAACTACATGCTGGAAGAGTTTTTCTACATCCGTCTCTCCGCTATTCAGCTTCAACCAACCAATTCTCCACCGTTCTAGTCTAGATTGATGTTTAACTATCTGACATTAACATGCATCTCAGATAATCAAGTAGAAGAGCGCAGACAGATTGTACGTTCGGTTGGAGAAAAGCCAAACAGGTGTCAAGAATAAATATTTTCTCCTCCGCAGGAAAATGAAGCATGGCTAGATTAAATCTTTAAAGATGCATGAAGTGATTTAGAGTTCTTGTTGTCCCTCCGAAGACAGCGAATGAAATTGGAATGATATAGAGAATCAAGTTCTTGTTCGAAATTGTTTTCTTCTTTCATTTTTTCCTGTTATTTTTGAAGCAGTAATCTTATTTACTGGTCTTTTACTGCTATGTTTATGTGCAATTTTGAAGAAGGAATGCTTTTGGAAATCTATTACTCTCTAGTAGGCTTGAGATAACACAAAGGGATTATACATAAAGGACCAAGGACCATATAAAAAGTCTAATCTGTAATGGTAGAAAATTATGAAATAGAAACATAGATCGTAAATTTTTTATTTTTACATTTTTTTTGTCACTATGTAGGTCTAGAGGATGTCCAAGTGTGAAGCTACGTGAGTGTAAGGGGTTCATCTGAACGCCTTTGGTGGTTTTACAAATTTTCTCTACTATTCTATATAATCAAATTGAATAATGGGCTTCAATGCATGTCTCCTACTAACCTTTTATTATATACTAGTATCGCCATATGTGCATTATAACGACTTATCACCTTTAAAGTAGTATAGAAGTATAGAAAATAGCGGCTAAAACTAGTCTAACTTAAAATAGTTTTGTCACTTTTTATGATTTTTAAATAATGTGTATGCTTTTATATAATTATGTATATAATTAAATAGTACATTTTATGAATATTAAAAAATCGTCTCAAAATTAATTAGTTCATATTTATTTTATTTCGTTAAGATTAAGAAGCTTGTTAATTAATCTTATTTAAATTCTATCCGAATTTAGTAAATTTGGTTACGTTCTTAATTAGAACTGACTATAATTAAAATTGATGTGGCCATGTCTTAATTCGAAATCTAACATCTTTTATTGTAAATCTTACTATTTTGTTAAACTCAACTTTTAGACCAAATTTGGGCCATACCCAACCGACCCAAAAGACATAATGTCACGTGTCAAGAAAAATAACGGCTATTTTGTGTAGGTCAGTCATCGATTTTTTTCATTATTTTGATATTTTAGTTTTCATCCCAAACGACTCTGTTCTCTCACTTATTCACTACCATTCTCTCATTCTCTCTTTAAGAATGTTACACAGTAGAGCATTGCAATAAGGCGATGAAGATGGGTCTTAAACCTCTAAATGGTGAATTTTTCGATTCCCCTCTCAATTTTACTTCTTCTTCGATAAAACAAATCAAGTTTTTTGGTATGGTATGCAGCAAGACAATGGCGAAGATGATGGTGGTGAGAATGATGAGGAGAGACATTTGTCACGGACTTAGAGTCTCACTAATGTTCCGTGCGGCACTTGACAACTTACTCACGAATCTTTCACGATCTTGTAAGCTCAAGTAAGCCCTTTGAAGCTAGATCGCTAAGAGAATGTAAAGAAAGACTTAGAAAGATTAGAGAACTTTGGAAGAAGGCTTTTGTATTGCTTTGTGGAATGCTTACAACTTGAGTGATGCCTTGCAAATGAATGCCCCATCTATTTATACTACAACCTAGGGGCTAAGGTGCAAATAAAAATTACTTTACAGGTCCCTAAAGTATTTACACTTTGGTCCCTTTCTACATTTCTCTACATATTCTAGGGGATTCTAAAGTGTTCTTGAAATATCTAAGGGGTTCTACAGTTCTCCATAAGCCTCCCCATGACTCTAGATTCTTCTTCCCCTATCCGGATGCAAAATTTGACTGGCAAAGTGGCGGGACATGACACTCTCCCCCACCTGTTGATGCGACGACCGCAGCGCACTGCTACAAGAAATCCCGGATTTGATCATTGAACTGCCACAAGTCTTCATATCTCTCCCATGTGGCCTCCTCTGGAGTTTGTCCCTTCCAATGAACAAGGAACATGGCACTGGCTTGCTGACCTCGCTTCCATTTCTCTTGGTAGTCTATGATAGACTCAATCTCTCGTTCGTGCGAGGCGGTGACAGTTATGGGTTCCCGTCTTGACTGGTTCCTGGTTGGATCTTCCTTGTCCTCATGGTATGGCTTGAGGACGCTTGCATGAAAGACCGGGTGAATTTTGAAGTGTGGAGGCAACTCCACCTTGTACGAGATCTTGCCTACCTTGGCAATGATCTTAAACGTGCCCTCGTACTTTTGCACTAAGTTCTGATGAACGCCCCTTAGTGCTTTAAACTGTCTTGGATTGAATTTTACCAAGACCATGTCGCCTACCTTGTAGTCCATGGGACGCTGCTTGCGGTCGGCAAATTTCTTCATCTTCTTCGCTGCCTTGTCCAAGTAGGACTTGGCAGTGTCAAGTTGTTCCTTCCATCCCTTGGCAAGATGGTAGGCTGCCAAACTCTTTCCTTGGAAAGCAGCCGGCAACGAATGTGGAGTTTGGGGTTGTTGTCCCGTTGCCAACTCAAATGGTGTGCGCCCGGTGGACTCACTCCTTTGCAAATTGTAAGAAAACTGCACCATATCTAGGTATCTGGCCCAATCCTTCTGGTGCGCACTAACATAGTGCCTAAGATAGCACTCTAGTAGGGCATTGACACGCTCGGTTTGACCGTCGGTCTGCGGGTGGAAACTTGTGGAGAAGTGAAGCTCCGTGCCAAGTATCTCGAATAGTTCCATCCAAAAGTTCCCGGTGAAGTCAGGGTCTCAATCGCTGATGATATGTCTAGGCAGCCCCCAATACTTTACCACGTTCTTGAAGAATAGCTCGGCAGCCTCCTTAGCGGTGCAACCGGCTGTGGCGGGCATGAAAGTAGCATACTTTGAAAATATGTCCACTACGACCATTATCATTCCATACCCGTCAGACTTGGGTAAGGAAGTGATAAAGTCAATGGTCACGCTTTCCCATGGGCGTTCTGCTACAGGTAGTGGCTCAAGTAGCCCTCCCGGTTGCCTCTGCTCCACCTTATCTTACTGGCACACCAGACATGTCTGTACGTAGCACTCTATGTCGTCCCGCATGCGTGGCCAAAAATAGATTGCCTCAATCAACGCCCTCGTTCGTCGTTGCCCCGGATGCCCAGCCCACGACGTGTCGTGGCTTTCCTTGATGATTCGCCGCCTTATAAACCCAAACTTGGGCACATAGACCCTCAGACTGGTAGTGAACAAAAGGCCATCTTCCACCCAAAAGCACTTTGTCTTGCCTTAGGCAGCCAACTCCATAAGCTTCTTGGCCTCTGAATCGTGTTGCATGCCATCCTTGATCGCATCTTGAATGTCACAATGGGCTGTAGTGATGGCAGCCAGCTCGGCCTTGCTACTCAGTGCGTCGGCCACAACATTGTCCCTTCCCGACTTGTACTCCAAGACGTAGTCGTACTCGGCCAGAAAGTCTTGCCACCTAGCTTACTTCTGGGTGATCTTTTTTTGTGACTGGAAGTAACTAGTGGCCACATTGTCAGTCTTGACCACGAACTTGGAGCCTAGTAATTAGTGTCTCCACGTGCGTAGGCAATGTACGAGAGTCGTCATCTCCTTCTCTTGCACCGTGTAGCTCCCTTCAGTCTCGTTGAGTTTGCGGCTCTCAAATGCTATTGGGTGCCTATCTTGCATTAGGACTCCCCCAATGGCGAAATCTGAAGCATCCATATGTACCTCGAAGGTCTTTGAAAAGACGGGCAACATCAAGACCGGCTCTTCTGTCACCGCGGCATTGAGAATTTCAAACACTCTTTGGCACTCCTCGCTCCAAACCCACAACTTATTCTTCTTCAACAACTCGGTCAGTGAAGTAGCCACTGATGAACCTGCGGTAGTAGTTCGCAAGTCCAAGGAAAGATCTCAGCTCGGTCACCTTTGTGGGCGCCTCCCACTCTTAGATCGCCCGGATCTTAGCATCGTCCATTCGTAGTTCGACATGGCTGATGATATGGCCCAAGAAGTGAACCTCGTGTTGAGCGAACTCACATTTCTCCCGCTTGATATAAAGTTGGTTCTCCCTTAAGGCTTGGAAAACCTTCTTCAGATGCTCCACATGCTCCTCCAAGGTGTTACTATAGATGACTATGTCATCCAAGTATACCACCACGAACTGATCCAAGTAGGGATGAAAGATCTTATTCATCAACGTGCAAAAGGTGGCGGATGCGTTGGTAAAGCTGAATGGCATCACCAACCACTCGTAAGCTCCATATCTCGTCACGCACGCTGTCTTTAGCTCATCCCCTTCTGCGATGCGAACCTGGTAGTATCCCTTCCGAAGATCCACCTTGGTGAAATACTTGGCATGTCCAAGTCTATCAAACAGATCAGCAATAAGCGGGATAGGGTACTTATTTTTAATTGTTACCTTGTTAAGCACCCGGTAGTCAATGCATAGTCGTAATGACCCATCCTTCTTCTTTTGGAACAAAACCGGCGTGCCATAAGGTGCTTTGGACGGGCGAATGTGACCAGCCTTGAGGAGCTCCTTCAGTTGCTTCCTTAGCTCCTCTAACTCGGGTGGAGCCATGCGATAGGGTGCATGTGCGGGTGGCTTGGCTCCAACTTCTAACTAAATCTTATGATCTACCTCGCGCCTAGGAGGTAGAGTCTTTGGCAGCTCGTCCGGCATCACATCTTTGTTCTCTTCAAGAACCTTATCTATAGCCGGTGGCAAAGGCTCCTTAGCACCACTGTCTTCTTCCGAACTTGCAATGGTGGCTATGAACGTCGGCTCCCCTTTCTTAAGGCCCTTCATGATCTGCATGGCCGACAATTGGGCATGTCCTTCCTTCTTTGGCACCTTGACTAGAGGTACCATGCATGAACCTTCCAGTTCCATGACCATGAGTCGTTGGAGGTAGGGATCGATCATCGTATGACACCTTTGGAAGAACTCTTGCCCAAGAATGATGTCAAAGATATCTAAAGGAGCCACAGTGGAGTTGGTCTTACCTTGCCACTTCCCCAATGTGATGCTTACTCCTTGGGCGACTCCACACACGGGAGTCGATGGTGCATTGACCGTCTTGAGGCGGGTGTTGCTTGGACTATAACTTAGTCCCAACCTTGCTGCCGCCGTCTTGGTCATAATGTTGGCTTCGACCCCGGAGTCTACCATGGCACGAATTGGTCGTCCATTAATGGAGATGTCTACATACTGCGTGCTATAGTATCCCAACTTCTCCGTCTGCTTGGCTATAGCCCCGCATAGTCCAACCATGCATAGCTGCATCGTGCCTGCATCATGTCCTTGCTCTTGTGCGTCCTTCTCCTTCCGCTCACGTAGGATGGCGCCAAGGTTCTTCATTTCAGGGAACCAAGCATAGCCATGCGGTCCACCGCATATGTAGCACCTGTCTCCTTTGGTGGTCTGTGCTCTTCTCTCCGTGTAGTTCTGGCGCCCAAACCGCTTGTCGTCTGACTTGTAGGAGTCATGCTGCTTGGGCTGTGCCTACTGCTCCTTGCCTCGGCCACGATCTCCCCCACCTTTAGCATGACTACTCCTCACATCCTTGCCTTTCGCCTTGTCATGCCGGTCATGCTTGAAGTCGGTCAAAGCTTCGGCTTGTGTGATGGCCTCGTCGATGGTCTTGACTTGTCGCCGTTCCAACTCTGTCTTGGCCCAATTTTGCAATCTGTCCATGAAGTGGAACAACATGTCTTCATCCGTGAGGTTGGGAATCTGAAGCGTGAGAGTGGTGAACTCCTTTACATATGCCCGAATGCTACCCGTTTGCTTCAATTCCCTAAACTTACGTTTAACCTCATAGATGACGTTGTTAGGGAAGAAGGATTTCTTGAACTCTTCTTGAAATTACTCCCAAATGTTGATGGTGCACGACCCTTTCCCTATCTCGGCCTCCTTGCATCTCCACCATAGCATGGCCATCTCTGAAAGATACAACACGGCAGTGTTGATCTTGTTTTTGTCGCTCTTCACCCGACTACACTTGAAGTAGTTCTCCTAGTGCCATAAGAAGTTCTCCACCTCTTGGGCGTCACGGACACCTTTGAATATAAGTGGCTTGGGAGCCTCGACCCTGGCCTCCCTATCTCGGTTGGATGATGTGGATACCCCATCTTCCACGCCTTCCTTGAGTGCCTTCATCTCGGCTCTCACGGATTCAATTGTACTTAGTGCATCCATGACCCTGCACTCCAAGGAAGTGATGGCCTCCTTCATCTCGAACTCCGCACGCTGGCTCCCCTCCAACTCCTTGCGGATGTTGTCGGTCTCCTCAAGGGTGAAGTCCTCGAGAGTCTTGAACTTTCCATCGACTGTGTTCAAACGCCGGCCTAATATCTCCACGGCCTGCCTCACCGTTTCAACCCTTGTGACCCATTCCTCTCCGACGGTGACGTCAATGGCCTCTTCACCAAGTTCATCGTCACTTGTTTCGGTGGTCGAATGTGGGTGAGATGTTATCACCTCGCTTGGTGTCGGGTCGAGCAGCATCTCCTCATTACTCTTATGGTGCTTCTTTCCCTTGCGGTTCTTCTTTCCACCATCCAGACGGATATTGGTGGTGCTAGCGGCGTTCACGTCTCCTTCGTTAGCCATTTCCTTAGTATCAAACCTTTGCTCTGATACCACGTTGTCACGAACTTAGAGGCTCACTAATGTTCTGTGCGGCACTTGACAACCTACTCACGAATCTTTCACGATCTTGTAAGCTCAAGTAAGCCCTTTGAAGCTAGATCGCTAAGAGAATGTAAAGAAAGACTTAGAAAGATTAGAGAACTTTGGAAGAAGGCGTTTGTATTGCTTTGTGGAATGCTTACAACTTGAGTGATGCCTTGCAAATGAATGCCCCATCTATTTATACTACAACCTAGGGGCTAAAGTGCAAATAAAAATTACTTTACAAGTCCCTAAAGTATTTACACTTTGGTCCCTTTCTAGAATTCTCTACATATTTTAGGGAATTCTAAAGTATTCTTGAAATATCTAAGGGGTTCTAGAGTTCTCCATAAGCCTCCCCATGACTCTAGATTCTTCTTCTCCTATCCGGATGCAAAATTTGACTGGCAAAGTGGCGGGACATGACACATTGATATGCTTCTTGAATCGATTTTCGTATGCCACTACTCGTATTCAGGTACTTTTACCCATTTTCGTCTGACTTAGGGTTGGGGGTTTAGTTGATTGATCAAAAATTTGGTATATCAGTCATGGTGGTTAGCTCTCTCCTGTTACTGCTTAGAATTAGTAATGAAACATACAATTTTGATTTGCTTTAAACCCTTCTTCTTGTATATTGATGAATTTGTGTTGGAGAGAGACAATTTATATTTTCAAGCTTTTCTCTTTTGGTACCTTCTCTGCAAACTGTTGGCAATTTCATAAAAACCTAATTTGAATCAGTGCAACACCTACACTTTAATAACAACTTATCGTTAATTGAAATCTTAAATTTTCATGCTCTTCACATAGAGAAAGATATTTGAATGGCATGATTAGTTATACATATCATTCACATGTTCAATGTGTCTTTATGTAGTTCCATGTTGATTTAACAGTAAAATCTTTATGTCTCAACAATTCACCAAAGTCTGTCCATTTTATTATTACCTTCTAGAGTCAAGATTTGGTCCACAATATCTACAAGATTATTTTGTAACATCTCTTACATACAAATAACTAGCTTAGTAATACAAGACTCATGAGTTGTTTCATCAATTTTACATTATATATTAAGGAAATATCTAGAATTTTAGGCGTATGCGCCAAGTTGGAAAAGGGGAGGACAAAACATGTAGCTCAGGGGGACAAAGGCTTGCTGGACAAATCCCAATGCCAGACCCCAGCCTCGCGCCACAAGGTGCAGTCCCTCGCGTTGAGCCTGACTAAGCCAAGCACTACATGTCGGTGGTTTTCATATTTGTGCCTTGTACGTATTTGGATCATTTTACAAGTTTCTGACTCTGGGCTTAGTGCATTGCCTCTAAAAGTAAGCAGCATCTGATATTAGATGCATTAGATGGTATATCTATTTTTGTTTCTTTCCTTGTTAATTAGAGCTTATAAATGTGCATTTACTCAAATCTCTAATAGGGAGACAAAAAACACGAGGTTGAGGAATAAAATACGTCCACGAGGGAATGCAACAATGACTGACATTCTGTTACTGCTCTTGTTTTGCCAGGATGTAGGTTTATGGTTGAAAGAAATAAATCTTGGAAGCTATCGTCAAATTTTCTAAGAAAATGGTATTAATGGAGAGTATTTGGAGGGGATGTCTTGTTTCTTTTAATTTTTTTTATCTATTCTCACTGTTTCATTATTTTATTTGAGTTTAGTTTGTTCAAAATATGATGATTAATCTAGAAACTATTCATGCTTATCTTTAAGTGTGTTCACTGTGATAGTTATTATGATTTGGCATTAAATGGTTATAATAACATTCGTTGATTTCAACTTTGTCTCTTAAGTGATTTATTTCTACTAGTGTACAATTCATGATCTTGGTTTAGTTCTCTCTTTAAATATCCTATTTTTGTTCTAAATCAGTCCATTTTGGTCAAGCACTTGGTTTTCTCCTTTGAATTTTTTTAAATTGAATGAGTATGTTAGTATTGTTCACTGCATCAGTGATTCCATCATAGTGTCATAATTATTCCTTTCATTTGAAAGTTGAGCGAAAATTTATGTTTGGTTCAGATATTGAAAGTATTCGACCTAATTCCCCCTCTTTGTCGTCTTCACTGTTTAGGAGGGATTTGGACCATCGAAAAACACAGAATTCTTCATCGAGAAATAGGGGTCTTGGAAAAGAGCATTTCAAGTTTAAGAACTTTTTAGAGGAAAACGTCCTCTTCTTTTATTGTTTCCGAGCCATTGGTTCATCGGAGTTCGCCGGAGCTCATTTTTTGGTGGTGAGAAGTGTTCTCCAGAGCTCATCTTCTGGTGGTAAGAAATATTCAAGCTCATTTTTTCAGTTTGCTACACAAAAAGAGGTAAATCCCTTCTTTCTTCAGTATGTATAAATTTGTTTAAGAGTTTTATTTCTTTATTAGATGCGTCTGTTCTTCCTTTTAAGTGTTATCGGTGTAGGTTAAACATATATATTGCTTATGTTGGTATGCTTCTCATGTGGATTTTTGCTTGAAATGTTGAAGATTTGAACCTCTTTGATCTCACTGTTGGTTGTTGCCCGATTGGAATGTCGTACTGATCTCCTCCCTCACTCAGAATGATTTAGTCTCGGGCTCTCTGTTCCTTCTCCTAAATGTCTTAAGTGTCATCTTGTTTTCTTTAGTTGAGAGTTGATACTTATATGCGTGAATGATAAATGATTAAGAGGGTGCTTGTGGTTATAAGTTTTAAGCTTTAAATGTGTTGTGTTGTTTCTTTTGTTCTTAGCTTTATAATCAAATTTTTTCAAGTATTTAAGATGTATCCAATTTTAAAAAAAATTCATTACTGCCTATGATCGAAACCTTGCTGCTTCCTTATCTTTTTTTTATAGTCTCTGTTTTCCACTAAGGTTTGGTTCAAATTAGTCACTGATCACTTTTTTTAAAAACAATTTGGACTCGTGGTCCATTTATTGAATGCTCAAACATAAATTGTTATCTTCCTTTGTGATAAAACATATTGTTGTGTTAAGCATATTGTTGTGTTGTTGATATAGTTCAAATCGTGACTCGATCTCATCTTCATTTAATTTCTTGGCCATTTTAGTTGTTGCCCTGTCTTCTAGCACTGTTGTATTCCTAATGAATATTGAATTGATCTTAACATTAATTTTAGTCACTGATTCACTATTCTGCTAATTTTACTGTTCATATGAGATTTCTCCTTAGGATATGTAGTGTTTGCTTACTATCTGTAGCAATGAAGTATGATTTTAATGAGTTTGGTTTATACTTGTTCTAATTCTTCTTGATCAAGTTGGTTACTATTATGTCGCTAAGAAAATGATGTGGATCATGGTGAGGCTATACGTATTACTCTCCCAGGTCATTACAGAGGGTTTTGTAACCATATTTTAACTCTATCCTTAACCATTTTTTCAGCCAAATCATCCGCCTAACATTCAACAATGAACCTAGCCCACCCCAGGCGGGCAAAGCCTCAGGGAAAGGGGGTCTCAAGGAGGTTGGGGAGTCGAGGCGGGCGGGTCTGTTGACACCCAATTTTGACCATCCACAATGTAAATTAATCATCGAGCTTCATTTATTGCAAATGATTGAAATGATTGATTTTATAAAATGCACAATGTTTTGCAAGTTATTTTTAAATAATTTTGTCACTTTTGATAACTTTTAAATAATATATACACTTCTATATAATTACTACCATTAATAAATATTCGAAAATTGTCTCAAAAAGATTTTTTATTTTCAATTAAATATTTTGTTAATTAGTTTAGTTTATTTATAGTTTATATTTTGAGTTAATTATTTTATTTTGTTAAAATTAAAAAGCTCGTTAATTAATTAATATTAATTCATCATATTTAATCTTTAGCCAGATTCACTAATTAACTCAATTTGACTAAGTCTCAAATACAAAATCTAACGACATTTTAACTCTATCCTTAACCCAATTTTGAGCCCAACATTCAACAACCAGCTTAGCCCGCCTCAATTCCTTTTTCCAACAGCCCAACAATCTCAATTAGCAGCCCAGCCCGTTACTTCTCTTCAACATTCACTCCAACGGCAATTCCAACGTTCACAAACAATACAACGGCAACATCAAATGGCAGCAATCAAAATCAGTATATTCTTGTCCTCGAGAGGAATTCAAATTTCAAATTCCCAATTCCATCTGTTGCCTCCCCCAAAAATACCCTTGTCGTCTTCACTGTTAAAGAGGGATTTGGACCATCGAAAAACACAATTCTTCATCAAGAAATAGGGGGCCGTTTGTTCATCGGAGTTTGCCGGAGCTCATTTTCTGGTGGTGAGAATTCTTCACCGGAGCTCATCTTCTGGTGGTGAGAAGTCTTCAAGCTCGTTGTTTCGTTTTGCTGCACAAAAAGAGGTAAATCCCTTCTTTCTTTAGTATTTCGATTTACAGATTTGTAGAAATTTGTTTAAGAGTGTTTTGTTTCTTTATTAGATGTGTAAGTGTTATCTATTTAGGTTAAATTAAATATATATATATATATATTGTTTATGTTGCTACTTGCTAGTTATTATGCTTCTAAGTTTGAAAAATGTCTTCTCATGTGGATTTTTGCTTGAAATATTGAAGATTTGAACCTCTTGATCTCACTGTTGGTTGCTGCCCAATTGGAATGTTGGAATGTCGTACCGATCTCCTCCCTTACTCATAATGATTTTCTTAATGGTAATATAGAGTTGTTGTTTCAATATTCGAATATAGCTAAATGTTATCTTCCTTTGTGATAAAGGGTATTGTTGATATAGTTCGAATTGTGACTCCATCTCATCTTCATTTAATTTCATGGCCCTTTTAGTTGTTTCCCTGTCTTCTAGCACATTTGTATTCCTAACGAATATCGAATTGATCTTAACATTAATTCGCTGCTCTACTGATTTTATTTACTGTTTTTGTTGGAAGTTTGAAAGAACTTTTCACTGTCTAGTTTATTTACTGTTCATATGAGATTTCTCTTAGGATCCGAAGCATATATAGTGTTTGCTTACTCTATTTGTAGCAACGAAGTATGATTTTAATGAGCTTGGTTTATACTTATTCTAATTATGTTGCTTGTATACTTCTAATAATAGTCTTTAATCAATTTCCTTTTCTTGTTTTCCTACATAAATTGGCTTTCCTGTTTCTTTTCATTTTTGATCTATTCTCACTGTTTCATTATTTCATTTGTGTTTAGTGGGGGGTGGTGGGGTCTCGGGGAGCGGTGCCTCAGTGTGGGGCGGTGGTGGTGGGGCCTCAGGGAGCGGTGCCTCGAGGTGGGGGGTGTTGGTGGGGCATCGGGGAGCGGCGCCTCGGGGTGGGGGGGGTGTGTTGGTAGGGCCTCGGGGTGGAGGGGTGGTGGTAGAGCCTCGGGATGCGGCACCTCGGGGTGGGTGGTGGTGGTGGGGCCTCGGTGCGCGCCGCCTTGGGGTGG
Organism: Solanum etuberosum; assembly: GCA_029582245.1. Classification (NCBI taxonomy): domain Eukaryota; kingdom Viridiplantae; phylum Streptophyta; class Magnoliopsida; order Solanales; family Solanaceae; genus Solanum; species Solanum etuberosum. Next base: position 557 of record JAJONR010008566.1, on the reverse strand, counting down.
GGGTGGTGGTGCCTCGGGATGGGGGTGGTGGTGCCTCGAGGTGGGGGGTGGTGGGGCCTCGAGGTGGGGGTGGGAGGGGGATGGTGCCTCGGGATGGGGGTGGTGGGGCCTCGGGGTGAGGTGCCTCGAGGTGGGGGGTGGTGGGGCCTCGAGGTGGGGGTGGGGCCTCGGGTTTGGGGGGTGGTGGTGGGGCCTCAGGGGTGGGGCCTCGGGTTTGGGGGGTGGTGGTGGGTCCTCAGGGAGCGGCGCCTCAGGGGGTGGGGGGTGGTGGTAGGGCCTCTGGGCGCGACGCCTCAGGGTAGGAGGGGTGGTGGTAGGGCCTCAAAGTGGGGGTGGTGACAGGGCCTCTGGGCGCGATGCCTCGGGGTGGGAGGGGTTGCATGGCCTTGGGGGACGGCGCCTCGGGTTGGGTGGTGGTTGTGGGGCCTCGGGTTGGGGGTGGTTGTGGGGCCTCGAGTTGGGGGGTGGGGGTGGTAGTGGAGCCTCGAGGTGGGGATGGGGGGGTGAGGGGGCACGAGGTGGGGTGGTGGTGGAGCCTCGAGGTGGGGGTGGTGGTG
>JAJONR010008565.1:0-22498 GCA_029582245.1 Solanum etuberosum | reverse complement strand
TGCACTAAGTATGATAGCCATGCATGAAAACCTTGAAAACATGCTAAAAATGACATTTTAGTTGAATGCATGCAATTTGCTAAGTGAAAGCATCATTTTGAAGATAGTGGAAAAACATAAGTCATAAGCATAGTCAACTCATAGATCATTACATCATAAATTGAACATACCATAGATACCCTCAAAGCCTACTTGTGCAATGCATGAATGAGATCCCATAATCCCACCCATACTAAGTAAAACTCCTTAAGTAACCATAGTCCATATTTCATACTCTTGTTCATATTATTGTGCTAGTGGGAATAAGCCTTAACCGACATAGACCATGTGAGCTAACATGGAATCCGGTGCCTACCCCACATCGAAAAGGGGTTGTTCTACTTGCCTAAGGTAGAACCATATTCTTAGCTTAGGTGGATCCACTAGCTAAAGACCTGTGTGGGCACATAGTTACGGGATAGGGAGATTGCTACTAGAAACCTGGACTCAACTAAGGTAGAAGGTTTCCATCTCATAAGATATACTTTGGTAAGCCAGACTCAACTATCGTATAAGCTTCCATCTCATATTCAAATCCACTCGGTGCTAGGCATTAATTCCCATATATTGCATATTAAGTCTTGACATAAGTTCATATTCACGGAAGAATGTCTTGACACTCCATCCAAGATAATTCATGCTATAACTCATAGATTCAATAGGTGAGACTAGTCTTCTAACCTTAGAATCACTACATGTGACAAACCTTTCACATCATATCATATTCATACATAAATGTTTACATGAGGATAACCTCCAACAACACAACAACTAGATCATAATCATAATCACTTTACTCTCAAAGTGTTCTTAATCATATCCATAATTCTCAAAGTCATGCATAATTCTCATACTTTGCCCCTTTAAGGACCATAGATCATATTCAATCAACACATCTAGAGTTACTACATTAGACATGGATATAATCATAATTTCAAGTAACCCAATCACTACTTGCATAATTTCATAACAATCTTCTATAATCAACAAACCCACATTATAAGTTCATAATTGAAGAATATGGGGTTTCATGGGTTCTTGGGGGAAATTCATCTGAAATCAACAATAAATCATCAATTCAATCATAATCCATCATAAATCAATCATCAAAAACATTTTAAAAAAGAACCCATAAGATTGAAGTCAAACCCTAACTTTGAGGAAATCACTAGTTTTGAAATTGAGTTTGAAGGGACTCCATGGATGAAGGACTACCATACCTTAGTTATGATTCTCCAAAGAAATTGAGTAAAACACCTTGTTTCTTCAAGCCTTAGCTCCAATTCTACTCTTCTTCTTCCTTGAGTTCTAGAGAAAGAAATTTTGAGAGAAGATGAACTTTGGGGAAAATATTTGGGTGTTTGGAAAATATGAAGTAATTGGGTGTATTTTGACTTAAAATGACTTATATAGTTGTATAAAAATAATACAAAACGACCTCACTTTGATAGGAGTTAAAAAGGAACTTTCCAAAATACCCCCTCATTTAAGTCACCTGCCCAGGGACCACGAGGGCCCCCACTAGCCGTGGTCATGACCATGAGCCGTGGTCCCATCCGTGGTCTTGAGGCATTGACTTGGCACTTTGTGCCTTTAGTTCAAAAGCCCAAGGCAATCCCACGAGGGGCTCCACGAGTTGTGGTCCCTCTCGTGGACCTTGAGGTAGTGGCTAGGCCAGTTGCTTGCCACCCACATACACCCAACTCTTCTCCACGAGCCTTCCCACGAGCCGTGAAGTGGCTCCTGAAGGAGAGCCTGTTTTGGGCAGTTTTAGGGAGCTCACTGCCTAGGCTACCACGGACCACACCACGATCCGTGGTCCCCACCACGAGTCGTGGGGGTGGTCGTGGTCACTAGGGTAGTGTCTAGGGGAGGGTGGACTGCCTAGGTCCCCTCCCTTGGCCCTTGTCCACCTCCTTGACTCCAACCCTCTCAATAAGCTCTAGTTCAGCCTAAGAACTTTCCAGGGTGTTACAATATCTCCCCATTGGGAACATTCGTCCTCGAATGATGATCTAGACACCCTACAGAAGTAAAGACTCAAGACTAGCAGCCCATCATACATGCAACATCAAAATAATGCACAATTCTAAGGAGGAAACTTCAACCCCATCTCAAACATAATCAATGCATCACAAGGGAGTAGGAACTACATCTAACAACCCATTATGCACAAAACTCAACATTTCTCTTAATCATAGGAGGAACTACCTTCTCCAACTAAAACAAGCTCAACACATCATCATGGAACCAATATGCAATTACTCTCAAAAGCATACTCAAACATGTTCATCAACTCATCTCATGAAGTCAAATATGCAACTCATACTAAATGCACAACAACATGAGAGACACATAAATCATGAAAACTCAATTTCTTACTAAACATGAATTTCATCAAGAACATGCATAACATAAGGAAATCATGGAGAAGCACATATAACACACATGACTCCAAAACACTGAAACTCAAGAGGAACTACTTACCTCAAGCTTGAATAGGAGTAGAAGGAAAGAGATGAGGGTATCAGGACTTCATATCGGTCTCGACCTCCCAAGTATCACCCTCAACTAGATGATTTCTCCATAAAACCTTCACGAAAGCTATTTCCTTATTTCTCAACCTCTTGACTTGCCGGTCTAGGATTTCTATCGGAACTTTCTCATATGAAAGACTCTCGTCAACCCCCAAACCTTCTAACGGGATAATGGATGTCGGATCACCAATACACTTCTTGAGCATAGAAACATGAAATACCGGATGAACCAGAGCCAACTCATTTGGCAAATCCAACTCATAGGCAACTTTTCCAATACGCTTCAAAATTTGATGTGGGCCCACATACCGGGGACTAAGTTTTCCCTTCTTGCCAAACCTCATCACACCTTTCATAGGTGAGATTTTTAGATAGACCCAGTCATTAACTTCGAATTCTAGATCCCTTCTTCTAACATCGGCATAAGAGTTTTGCCGACTTTAGGCCGTTCTCAACCTCTCTCTAATGTGTCGGACTTTCTCAATGGCCTCATAAACTAGTTCGGGACCAATAAGAGCAATTTCGCCTACCTTAAACCAACCAACCGGAGACCTACATCTCCTACCATACAAGGCTTCAAAAGGAGCCATAGCAATACTTGAGTGATAACTATTGTTGCAGGCAAACTTTATTAATGGCAAGTGGTCATCCCAATTACCCTTGAAGTCTATAACACATGCTCTCAACATATCTTCTAATGTTTGGATGGTATGCTCCCCTTGGCCATCGGTTTGGGGATGAAAAGCCGTGCTAAGCTTACCCTTAGTATCAAGCCCTTTTTGGAATGACTTCCAAAAGTGTGAAGTAAATTGAGTACCCCGATCCGAAATAATAGACAAAGGATCCCCATGCAACTTTACTATCTCTCTTATATACAACTTGGCATAGTCTTCCGCCGAAAAAGAAACCTTGACGGGAATAAAGTGGGCTGATTTTGTCATCCGATCTATAATGACCCAAATAGAATCATGTTGCCTTCGGGTGCGAGGCAAACCCACAATAAAATCCATATTCACCTCTTCCCACTTCCAAGTGGGAATTGGTATATCTTGTAATGAGCCTCCCAGCCTTTGGTGCTCAACCTTAACTTGTTGACAATTCAGACATTTGGCTACAAAGCTTGCAATATCTCTCTTCATGCCATTCCACCAATAGACTTCCCGTAGGTCACGGTCCCGTGCTAAGCTTACCCTTAGTACCTCGTGCGTTGCATGTGCCTAGACACTAGTAACAATAAAAAGGGGAAAAGGAAACAGAAATTCCCTAAAAATTTATATTCCCAGACCTCTCTCCTTTCCCGCCAACGACTTAGCCCAGGGGATTCTTCTCCTTTTCTTCTGGGACGAAATTACCCCTGAAATATCCCCAAAACTCAGCCAATAACTGAAAGGTAGAGCCGTAAATATTCCCAAACAGAGTAACGGTGAGGGGCAGTCTTTGGTAACAAACTCTTCTGTCTATAACTAACTATAAACACAGCTCACGTTCTTCATTCTTCTTCATCAAATTTCCGATTCTGTTTTCCCTCTGAAGCAAAAAACATTAAGTTCTCAGATATGAAACTCCAGCCATGAATGCTGTGAGAGTTTACTTCGTAAGGAATTGGACAAGAGAAGACCTGTTGAATAATGGAGAAATTCCGCAGCATGCTTACACAAGCTTGAAGAGGGTACAATCATTCTTACGGTTTCATTTTTTCTTTATATTTGATCACAAGTGTAAGTATTATTGTTCTACTTGATTAAAATGTTAGATTATGAAAAATATTGTAATCGAGAGATGGAGGAATCGAGATTTTTCTATCTTGTATTCTCATCTTTTGTACTTGCTGTTAGTGATAATCAGACAAAACGATTGGAGATAAACCAAAGATAATAGCAGATTCAGACGACACTCGGGAGGCTTGTTGTCCTAGCAATTTGGCTTGGTTACTTGTGACAAGTCCCATGATTCCCGCAGTAACATCAAGGATATTTTCCACAACAATGCAGAATTTGGACCCATCAATTTTTGCGGATGCAGATGCAGATCCAGATGCGAATGCAGATGTGGATACGGATGCAAATCCGGATTTGGATGCAGATGCGGATTTTGAGTTGATCTTCTTGAAAGTCATCTCGGAGTTTTTGAACTTTGATTTTCTTGAAGAGAAGAGATGAGAGGTAAAGATTGTCCCACTGGGCATGCCAATTTGTATGCGTCTAAAGTTTCAATCCTGAAATACAGCAAACAGGAAAGGAAAAATAGCAAGCAAACAACAATATTTGTATTTGAATTAATGCGAAGGTTACAATCTTTATAAAATCTCTTTTAAAAAAAGATATGTAATCCCCTGATTCTTCTCTTCACGGATGTTCTTGATTTGACGGAATACAACACTTGGAGCGAAGACTTCTTTGTATGCGGAAGACTTGCAGATCACCACTACTGAAGAGCAAGGATTCTCTATGTATTTTTGTGTGTATGTATCTTTTTCTTCTCCCTCCTCCTTTTGGTCTTATGAAGACTTTTTTATATAGGTTTGAGCTAGGGTTTTAGGGGTATTTTCGTCCAAGCAATTTTGGTCCTTGGGCTTGAAGAACATGAGTTGGGCTCGTCTTGTCAACTTAATGGACTGACCCAAATGTGATTTAGACTTTATTTAAGTCATAAATTTTGACTTAAATATTAATCCGACTAAATTAACCAATAATTTGACTTGGTCAATATATCATGAATTTATGATTAATCCATATGGATTTATCAATAAAATTTCAGTGTTTACAATAAGAAAGTACAATTGTTCCCATTCCCATTTTCTCTCTGAAAAAAATAGAGAAGAAGGATGAAGTTCTCAGAACTGAAACTCCTAGCGATGAATGCATACCAAAAAACACTCAACAAAAGCATAGAAACACACCACAACAAAAAATGAGCCTTGAATATTTGATCAACTATAAAATTAGACAGATTTGTATTCGTTTATGTAATAAAAACTTTTTTAAAAAAATTAAAAAGATGCAAAACTCAGCCAATAACTGAAAGGTAGAGCTGTAAATATTCTCAAACAGAGTAACGGCGAGGGGCAGTTGTTGGTAACGAACTCTTCTGTGTATAACAAACACAGCTCACGTTCCTCATTCATCTTCATCAAATTTCCGATTCCGTTTTCTCTCTGAAGCAAAAAACATGAAGTTCTCAGATATGAAACTCCAGGCCATGAATGCTGTGAGAGCTTACTTCGTAAGGAATTGGACAAGAGAAGACCTGTTGAATAATGGAGAAATTCCGCAGCATGCTTACACAAGCTTGAAGAGGGTACAGTCATTCTTACGGTTTCATTTTTTCTTTATATTTGATCACAAGTGTAAGTATTATTGTTCTACTTGATTAAAATGTTAGATTATGAAAAATATTGTAATCGAGAGATGGAGGAATCGAGATTTTTCTATCTTGTAATCTCGTTACTGATAGCTGTATCAGGAGATCTACTTGGAATCGATTCATGATGAATTTTGATTTTTCTGAATAGTTTACATGTATTACCGTAATTTTTTCTCATCTTTTGTACTTGCTTTACTTAATTCTTCAGGATTCATGATGAATTTCAATTATTCTGAATATTTACATGTATTACCGTAATTTTTTCTCGTCTTTTGTACTTGCTTATGCTGTTAGTGATAATCAAACAAAACGATTGGCATAACATGTAACTATTCTTTAGCATTTTGAGTAAAGTTTGGTATTGAAACCTTGCTCCCTATTCAGTCTTGAAAGTTGTTTTTGAATAGTTTGGATGAAATTGCATTCAAGCATCCCAAAATGAATTTGTTTCATATAGTTTTTGACGGAGGGATTAATTTGTTTCATGCAATTTCTGGTTTCAGCATCTTGTGTTTGACCTTTTCTTTCTTTGCAAAACCTTGTTAGCTGGAAAAGATGCATTTTCACTTCTGCTTCCAAGTATTGGATTCTCCTTTTTTCCTGTAATTGATTAGTTTGCTGAAATATAGGTATATCTTACTCTCTTCTTTTCCATGTGGAGCTTTACTTTTGGATCCTACTTGCACTGGATATGGGGAGCGGGAGGGCGGCTCACAGTCCTTTCTTCTGTAGCAAGTTTACTCTGTCTTTACTTTATATCACCATTGAGAGTGGTACGTGAACTGTGACTTGTAAATTTCTTCCAGGTTGTTGATTTATTATTGAGGTCAATTCTTATATAGTAAATCTTCTGTCTATGCAGAGGACGAGGGTCTTACTCTTGATGATTGCTGCCTTTTCCATCGGTGCTTCTATTGGCATTTTTATCAAATATTTCTTTGATATAGATCATGAGTAAGACTTGAAACATGGCAAACATTGTGCAGATTTCTGTTGTTGATGTTCTATATGGTTGCTTTTACTGCTTTCTTGTCATATCATATTATCAGAAACCTGATTTTTGTAGTCTTCAATTGTGTACACAGAAAGGCTTGATGCTGATTGGTATATATACTAGTGATTACTTTATCCTTAATAATTAGATCTACTCAAAGTCCTTACTGGAAAAAATGGTATCCTTGTAGAAACAATTGTTTTTCATGTTTAATTAGAATGACTACCTACTCTGGAAATTCTTTCATAAGGACTTGTGAGAACAATGGCATTGGAGTAGATGAATTGGAAGAGTGCACTTAAATAATCTTAAATGCTGTTCTGTGTTCCTTATTTGAAGAATACTTTGATAATTTGAAAAATATGTAACTTCAGAAAGAATTCCTTGCTTGCTCTACAGCCTTGTTTACAGCCTTTTGGCACCTCCAACATTTGCCATTGGATTTATCTGGTTTGGATCCATGTTTACGAGGGAAAGGAGTGAAATCTACTTGGGCTGCCTGTATTATTCTTGGGCTCTATTTTTCACCACCTTTGTTGCTAGTAATTCAGACTACATTGACAGCCAGACAGCTCATTGGATGTTAAAGGTAAGCAGTTGTATGCATAAAATGTGCTCACACACATCCTATAAATCATTACTTCTGTCTAATGAATGAATAATATGACTGACTTGATGATGAGTACTGCTTGCGTGATAGGTATGCATTGTGCTTGCATTGTTTTTGGGGTACGTTGTGGTATATAGCCAAGAGATATTGTATGATGCTCACTTTGGAGAAATTAACTTTGTCAATCGCACACTCACCATCTTCTTCCGTTTACCGGGTATAGTGGTCCATGCTGCAAGACTATGGCTGGATGCATAAATTGAGCAACACAGACAGAATCACAGAATTAATGCTGATACACTTGGAACTGTAGAATAAATAGAGAGTAGAATGCAGATTGGGAATTTGAAATTCGTTAGTCTGAAGCCAAGTGCTTTGAATATTATATTCCTTGGAAAATAGTAATTGTATATTCTAGCGTTCCCAATTTTTTCACAAAATTTTAGCTACAAATCGGTTAGCTTGTCTCTTGATATCAATTTTTGAAAACCCCTTTTCAATTTTTTTTCAGTTGGTCTATTTTGCTTTCTGTTGGTGATAAGCACTTTTGCCTAACCAAATAGTACTCCTTTTAAGACATTTCAATTGTTTTAATAGGTAAAAGTATTTATTTGGAACTATTTAGCAAATACACGAATGATTTGTTATCTATTTCATTTTGTAGGAAAATATTTTCTCCATTGTCAAACACAACCAAAATACATGTCGACTTTCTTTACAATATTTTATTATTGCTAATAAATAAAGAAAGAGAAAAAACACTTTTTCAACATGTTTCATCAAAAACTAGCTCTTCAAGCAAAGATCTTCTCACGCTCTCAATTCCAACAGCACCCAAGGGAGCAACACATGAAACCAATAGATTAGAGCAAATCTTCATCTCAACTGATATGAATAACGTGTGATGTTTTCGTTGTTTGTGATTTTTGATGAGTAGTTAAAGACTTTTTTTTAATAAGAAGTACAATTGTTCCCATTTCCATTTTCTCTCGGAAAAAGATAGAGAAGAAGGATGAATTCTGTGAAATCGTACTTCAATAGAATTGGGGAAGAGAAGACCTGATGAATTCTGGAAATGTTAACTGGCACGCTCTTTCAATTTTTACCTGAATATATTATTGTGGTAGCACTAAGATTTCCTTCGTTCATTTATTTACAAAATTGCTTATTCAAAATTACATGTGCAATTTGAGAAAAAAAAAATATATACAAGGAGAAAGTAATACTAATACTAATATTCAATCTCTTAAAAATAAAAAAACCAATCTAAATTAATTTAGGGAAATATTTTGGATTGGGGCATTTTCATATAATTAATTTAGTCAAAAATAAATTTATTCCCACCTCTCCCCTTTCCCGCCAACGACCTGAGCCTGGAGATTGTTCTCCTTTTCTGCTTTGACGAAAGTACCCCTGCAATATCCTCTAAACTCAGCCAATAACCGAAAAGTAGAACCGTAAAAATCCCCAAACAGAGGAAATGCGAGGGGCAGTTGTTGGTAACGAACTCTTCTGTGTATAACAAACACAGCTCATGTTCCTCATTCATCTTCATCAAATTTCCGATTCCGTTTTCTCTCTGAAGCAAAAAAACATGAAGTTCACAGATATGAAACTCCAGGCAAGGAAGGCTGTGAAAGCTTACTTCGTAAGGAATTGGACAAGAGAAGACCTGATGAATAATGGTGAAATTCCCGAGCACGCTTACACAAGCTTGAAGACGGTACATTCATTCTTACGGTTTCATTTTTTCTTTATATTTGATCACAAGTGTAAGTATTATTGTTCTACTTGATTAAAATGTTGATTATGAAAAATATTGTAATCGAGTGATTGAGGAATCGAGTTGATTAAAATATCGTAACTGTACGTAACCTCATTATTGATAGCTGTACCAGGAGATCTACTTGGAATCGATTTGTTTTAGTGTTACTTAATTCTTCAGGATTCATGATAAATTTTGATTTTTCTGAATATTTTACATGTATTACCGTAATTTTTCTCTTCTTTTGTACTTGCTTTACTTAATTCTTCAGGATTCATGATAAATTTCGATTTTTCTGAATATTTTACAAGGATTACCATAGTTTTTTTCTCTTCTTTTGTACTTGCTTATGCTGTTAGTGATAATCTGACAACGATTGGAGTAACATGCAACTTTTCTTAAGCATTTCGAGTCAAGTTTGGATTGAAACCATGCTCCCTATTCAGTCTTGAAAGTTGTTTTTGAATAGTTTAAATAAAGTTTAATGGTGCCAAGTGCATTCAAGCTTCCCAAAATGTTTTGGTTCCATATAATTTTGGACGGCGGGATTTATTTGTTTCATGCAATTTCAGGTTTCAGCATCTTGTGTTTGATTTTTTCTTTCTTTTCAAAACCTTGGTAGCTGGAAAAGATGCATTTTCACTTCTGCTTCCAAGTATTGGATTCCCATTTTTTCCTGTGATTGATTAGTTTGCTGAAAATATAGGTGTATCTTACTCTCTTATGTGCCTTGTGGAGCTTTTCTTTTGGATCTTTCTTGCAATTGATCTGGGAAGCGGGAGGGCGGTTCACAGTCCTTTCTTCTGTAGCAAGTTTACTCTGTCTTTACTTCATATCACCATTGAGAGTGGTAAGTGATCTGTGTCTTGTAGATTTTCTTCCAAGTTGTTGATTTATTATTGAAGTCGCTTCTTATGTCGTAAATCTTCGGTCTATGCAGAGGACGAGGGTCTCACTCTTGATGTTTGCAGCCTGTAACATGGGTGCTTCTTTTGGCCATTATATCGAATATCTCTTCGGAATGAATCAAATGTAAGACTCAAAAGATGCTAAACATTGTTCAGATATCTTCTGTTGAAGTTTTATATGGTTGCTTTTACTGCTTCCTTGTCATATCATATTATCAGGAACCTGATTTTTGTAGTCTTCAATTGTGTGCAGAGAAAGGCTTTTTGCTGATTGGTATTTATACTTGTGATTACTTTATCCTTAATAATCATTAGATCTACTCGAAGTACTAACTGGAAAAATTAGTATCCTTGTAGAAACTATTGTTTTCCATCTTTATTAGAATGACTACCTACTCTGTGAAAATTCTTTCATAAGGACTTGTGAGAACGATGGCATTGGAGTGGATGGATTTGACATTTTTTATCATTCTTGCACGCAGTTAGCTTAAAGTGGCTACTAGGATCACATAGGTTTTCGTGAACCTGGAATATCTGAAAATTTGTGCATTAATGGCGTGATCGATCACCTAGGTCTTCACAGTTCAGAATTGGCATTATGCTTAGCATATGAATGGGAAATATTGAGCAATATGAGCATTGGGTGTTAGAATGTTGGTCTGTTGTTAGGTTATCAGCTATTGTTTTTGGACTTGTAAACTGATGACTTGTACTTCAGATTCCTATACCCTGTAATTACTTGTATCTTTCATGGATTTAGGGGATGTTACTGGAGTTACAGTTAGAAAATTGTATCTCACCATTAGGTGCATTCTTGGCTACCAATATATGTTATGGCACATAGAAATTTAGCAATATGATGACCAGATTGTGAAGGAGTTCTTCATTTGCACCAAGTAGGGCGCATAAATGAGTGAAACTACGAAACATGACGAAATTATGAAGAGTGCACTTAAATAATTTTACACTGTTTTCCTGAAGTCATTTCTAATATGACAAATTCATTTGCTTGCACTTTCAGTTTCTACATTATATTGCATCTTAATGAATTCAATAGCAGTTACTTTGCTCCTTCTTTATGTGTAGTTGATTATCTCTTGTTGTTCTATGTTCCTTATTTGAAGAATATTTTGATAAGTTGAAAAATATCTAACTTCAGAAAGCATTCCTTGCTTGCTCTCCAGCCTTGTTGTCAGCCTTTATGCAGGTCCAACACTTGGCATTGGAACTTTCTGGATTGAATCCTTGTTATCGAGGGAAAGGAGTGAAATCTACATCAACTGCCCGAGTTATTCTTTTAGTCTAATGCTTGCCACCTGTGTTGTTAGAACTTTCGAAGTCATTGACAGACACGCAGCTCATTGGATGTTAAAGGTAAGCAGTTGTATGCGTACAATGTGCTCACGCGCATCCTATAACACAGCTCCCATGGTAATAAGTCATTACTTCTGTCAAATGAACAAATAATATGACTGACCTGATGATGAGTACTGCTTGTGTGATAGGTATGCGTTGTGCTTGCATTGTTCTTGGGGTACGTTGTGGTATATAGCCACGAGATATTGTATGATGCTCACTTTGGAGAAATTAACTTTGTCAATCGCACACTCACCATCTTCTTCCATTTACCGGGTATAGTGGTCCATGCTGCAAGACTATGCCTGGGTGCAAAAATTGAGCAACACCGACAGAATTAATGCTGATACACTTGGAACTGTAGAATAAATAGATAGTAGAATGCAGATGAGGAATTGTAAATGATGAAAAGTATTCCTTTGTCACTACATTTTACTGATTGAATTTGAAATTCGTTAGTCTGAAGCTAAGTGCTTTGAATATTATATTCCTTGGCAAATAGTAATTGTATATTCCAGCGTTCCCAATTTTTTCACATAATTTTAGCTACAAATCGGTTAGCTTTTCTCTTGATTCAGTTTTCAAAACCACTTTTCCATTTTTTTCAGTTGGTCTATTTTGCTTTCTGTTGGTCACCACTCACCCCCAATGTTTATGCACTCTTGGTTAATCAAATAGGAGTACCTTTTAAGACATTTCAGTTGTTTTAATAGGAAAAACGTATTTATTTGCACCTTTTTAGCAAACACACGAACAATTTGTTATCTATTTCATTTTCTGTGAAAATATTTTCTCCATTGTCAAACATAACCAAAATACACGTCGACTATCTGTACAATGAACTGGAATCCATTATGGGTATATTCGAGTCAAAAAGGATGACAATCAAAATTTGGACTTACATATATTATTGTTGCTGATAAATAAATAAAGAGAAAAAACATTGTTTCATCAAAAACTGACAAGTTTTAGACTTTTTTTTGGTAAGAAATACAATTGTACCACAGGAGTAATTTAAAAACACCAAATGAGAAAAAGGAAAACCTTCCCGCCAACGATCTGAGTCAGGAGATTCTTTTACTTCCTTGACGAAATTACCCCAGCTTATTCCCAAAATTCAGCCCATAACTGAAAGGTAAAACCGTAAATATCTGAAATAGAGTAATGGCAAGGGCAGTCGTTGGTAATGAACTCTTCTCTGCAAAACTATAAAAACAGCTCACGCTCCTCATTCTTCCTCATTACTTTTCCATTTCCATTTTCTCTCTGAAAAAAATAGAGAAGAAAGATGAAGTTCTCAGAGCTGAAACTCCATGCGATGAATGCTGTGAAATCGTACTTCAACAGGAACTGGGGAAGAGAAGACCTGATGAAATCTGGAAAAGTTAACCAGGAAACTCTCAGTATCTTGAATGAGGTACATTCATCCTATACCTAAGAATTACTGTTTTGATCAAAATATTGATTTAGAAAAATGTTGTAATATAAGATTGAGAAATTGAGATTTTAGTCATGTTATACTAATAGCTGATCAGAAGATGATGCTAAATCCTTAAATTTTTTATATCTTCACTATTGATGAATTTCGGTTCTCGGAATATTGCGGATAATCATAGTCGATTCGTTTTTTAACAGTAAGAAATAAGGCAACATTCTACTTGCTTTTCTTAAATCTTCAGGATTGATGAATTCCGATTCTCAGAAGATTTTAAAGTATTGCCGTAATTTTTGCTGTTCCTCTGCACTTGCTTATGACGTTAGTGATAATCTGATAAAACAACTGGAGTAACATTTTGTATCGAGTTTGTTATTGAAGCCTGGCTCCCTATTCAGTCTTAGAAGTTGTTTTGAATGAAAGTAGCATAGCAATTGAATGGGACGGATTAATTTGTTTCGTGCAATTTCAGATTTCAGCTTCTGATTCCAACACTATGAAGGGACCTTTTCCTGTGATTGATTAGTTTTTACTGATGATATAGGTGTATTTTACTTTCTCCAATGTCTTGTTTTGCTCTACTATTGGATCCTACTTGCACTTGTTCTGGGAAGTGGGAGGGCTGTTCACAGTCCTTTGTTCTGTAGCAAGTTTACTCTGGCTTTACTTTACACCACCATGGAGAGGGGTACGTGATCAATGACTCGTAGATTTTCTTCCAAGTTGCTGAACTGTTCTTCAAGTCGATCTTATTTTGTAAATCTTCTGTCTATGCAGAATCGAAGGCTCTTACTATTGATGATTTATGCCTTTTCCTTTGGGGCTTCTGTTGGCCTTCTTACCAAATATCTCTTCGAAATGCATCAAAAGTAAGACTCAAAAGATGCTAAACATTGTTCAGATATCTGCTGTTGACGTTTTATATGGTTGCTTTTACTGCTTTCCTTTCATATCATATTATCAGGAAACTGATTTTTGTAGTCTTCACTTGTGTACAGAGAAAGGCTTTTTGCTGATTAGTATGTAGAAACTATTGCTTTTTATCTTCAATTAGAATGACTACTCTCTCTGTGAAAATTCTGTTTTAAGGACTTGTGAGAACAAGGGAACATGAATGGAGGAATTTGACATTTTGTATCATTCTTGTACGTAGTTAGCCAAAAGTGGCTACTAGGATCACGTAGGTTTTGGACATCCTGGAATGTCTGAAAATTAATTAGTGCATTAATGGCATGATCGATCACCTAGGCTTTTTCACAGTTCAGAATTCTCATTATGCTTAGCTAATGAATGAAAAACATTGAGCAATATGTCTAGCATTGGGTGCTAGAATGTTGGTCTGTTGTTAGGTTATAAACTATTGTTTTGGACTTCTAAATTGATGGCTTGTAATTAAGATTCATATCCTTCATGGACTTAGGGGAATTGACTTGAATTATAGTTAGAAAAATGTATCTAACAATTATGTGCTTCTTTGGAAACCTGAACAGTTTTAATAATGTCTCTGCATTCTGGGCTATTAGTATATGTTATAGCACATAGAGTTTCAAATTTTGAACTATGTTTGGCTTATGAATGGGAGAAGTTGAGCAATATGATGACCAGAATGTGAAAGAGTTCTGCATCTGCACCAAATTACGAAGAGTTCACATAGATAATTTACCCCTGATTCCTGGAGTTTGTTCTAAAATAACAAAGACATTTGCTTATTTTGTTAATTCCTACATATATTGCATCTTAATGAATTCAATAGCAGTTACTTTGCTCCTACAGTATGTGTAGTTGATAGCCCTTGTTGTTCTCTGTTCCTTATTTTGAACAATATCTAACTTCAGAAAGCATTCCATGCTTGCTATCCAGCTTTGTTGCCAGCTTTTTTGGAGGTACAACAGTTGGCATTGCAATTTTCACGTTTCAAGTCAGTATAGCAAATGAAAGGAGCCACATCTACCACGGTGGCCTGCTTTATTGTTGTCTTGTAATGTTAGCAGTCTTGGTTGTGATTGTCTGCTTTATCCGTGACAGCTACACAGTCCAAGCCATCCTAAAGGTAAGCAGTTGTATGCCTACAATGCGACCACACTCATCCTATAAAACAGTTCACATGTTAATAAATCATTTTGCCTCGAACTTAATATGTATACATACAATATGATAAAGTCATTTTAAACTCACTAACTCTAGCTCTGAACTCGCCTCTGTCTAATGAATGAATAATATGACTGACTTGATGAATACTGCTTGTGGTAGGAAACCGCTGCGCTGACATTGTTCATGGGGTACTTTGTGGTATATAGCCAAGAGATATTGTACGATGTTAGCTTTGGAGATATTGACTTTATCAATCGCGCACTCACTGTCTTCTTCAATTTACCGGCTATAGTGCTCCATGCTGCCAGAGTATGCCTTCCCTTTGGTGCAAAAGTTGATCAAAATGCAGATTAGGAACTGTAAATGATGAAAAAGTATTCCTTTGTGGCTACATTTTAGTCATTGAATTTGGAATAGCCAAGTGTTTTGAATATTTCTAGGCAAATACTGATTGCTGATTACCTACCTTACCACACAAATATACTTTGTGATTAAGAAACTCTTGAATGCTAATAAATGAAGTAGTACTTACTAATAAGTGTTCTTTCTTTTTTGCAAGATGGTGCAATAAATACTATTTGAATTGTTACATGAGTTTCAAATTTTAGGGGTCTCATTGGAATCATATATAAGACTAATTGGTTTAATTTCACAAATGCTCACTCAACAATTTTACTTCATTACACCAAAATTATTAAGCACATTTTGGCTTATCAATGGTTTGATAAACATAAAATTATCTGCTAGTCTATATATACCAAGTGGTCGGTTATTGGGAATGATTTAGTTGAGTTATAAAACACATTTTTTGGACTCTTACAGCAAAGGAAACTAATTAGAGATAACAATGACTGAGAGTTGGGAATAAGAATGACTGAACTAGAGAAACTTTGTCGATAATCATTGGTGAAGTGGTTTAGCTTTTATCGAAATGGAGAAATTAATTAGAGATAATAATAGGTGAATTGTATAATAATGATTGAGGGCTAGTATAACAGTGACTGAATTCAAGAAGCTTCCATCGTTTGAGAGTGATTTTTCGATGAATAACTAAATTTTCGGCCAAAAAAATATATGAAAAAAGGAGAAATTGGGAGCTTGTAGAGGAAATAAATTTATTCTTTAATCCTAAATTGAGTAATTAAAACTTTGGTGATGACTGATGAGGGAACTTATTTTAAATAGCTTTTAAGTATTATAGACTATATTTAATTAAAAATATAAAACATAAAATAAAAAAGATATGTAAGATTTTTTAACCAATATATCAATTTAATTAAATAATAAATAAATAAAAACTGAACATCTTATATAAATTATTAGTACTTATCTTCTACGTGACGATTTAAATATGCTACAATTACATTTCTAAAACCTCTCCCCTTTCCCGCCAACGATCTGAACACGCGGATACTTTCTCTTTGCTCGTTTGACGAAAATACCCCTGGAATATTTCCTAAACTCGGCCCATAACTGAAAGGTAGAAGCGTAAATATTCCGAAAAAGAGTAACGGGGAGGGTAGTCGATGGTAACGAACTCCTTTTCAGTATAAACAGAGCACAGCTCTCCTTCTTCATTTTTCTTCATCAGTTTTCCGATTCCTTTTTCTCTCTGCAAAAAAAAATAATGAAATTCTCAGTGATGAAAAATGCTGTGAAAGCTTACTTCAAAAGGAATTGGACAAGACAAGACTTGATGAATTCTGGAAAAATCTCCATGCATGCTTACAGAAGCTTGAAGAGGGTACATTCATTCATCCTTAAACTTATTCTACTTTTTTCTGATTAAAATGTTGTAATTTAAGAAATTGTAATTTAGAGATTGAGGAATGGAAGTTTCTCGAATTACGTAATCGTGATGTATTAAGAGATCTACTTGTAATCGAGAGAATTCCGATAATGATAGTTGGTTGATTTTACAATTTGTGGTAGTTCAGTAAGAAATAAGGCAACATTTTACAATTTCTATAATTTTTACTGTTCTTTTGCACTTAATTATGCCGTTAGTGATAATCTGATAAAACCGATTGGGAGTAACATGCAGCTTTTCTTTAGCATTTTGAGTCGAGTTTGGTATTAGAGAGATTGAGTAATGGAGGTTTTTCTATTTACGTAATCGCGATGTATTAGGAGATCTACTTGCAATCGCGAGAATGCCGATAATGATAGTTGGTTAATTTTACAATTTGTTGTAGTTCAGTCAGAAATAAGGCAACATTTTACAATTTCTGTAATTTTTACTGTTCTTTTGCACTTAATTATGTCGTTAGTGATAATCTGATAAAACCGATTGAGTAACATGCAGCTTTTCTTTAGCATTTTGAGTCGAGTTTGGTATTAGAGAGATTGAGGAATGGAGATTTTTCTATTTACCTAATCGTGATGTATTAGGAGATCTACTTGTAATCGTGAGAATGCCGATAATGATAGTTGGTTAATTTCTGTAATTTTTACTGCTCTTTTGCACTTAATTATGCCGTTAGTGATAATGTGATAAAAACGATTGGAGGAGCATGCAGCTCTTCTTTAGCATTTTGAGTCGAGTTTGGTATTGAAGCCTTGCTCCATATTCATTTTTGAAAGTCGTTTTTGGATCAGATTTCAGTATCTTGTGTTTGATCCTTTCTTTTTTTGTAAAACCTAGTTATCTGGAAAAAGATGCATTTTCGCTTCTAAGTATTGGATTTCTCATGTGATTATAGGTGTATCTTACTTTCTTCTGTGCCATGTTGAGCTTTACTTTTGGATCCTTCTTGCACTGGATCTGGGAAGCGGGAGGGCCGGTCACAGTCCTTTCTTCTGTAGCAAGTTTACTCTGGCTTTACATTACAGCACCATGGAGAGTGGTACGTGATCTATGCCGTATAGATTTTCTTCCAAGTTGTTGAATTATTCTTGAAGTCGCTTCTTAAAACGTAGATCTTCTACTATCTATGCAGAGGAAGAGGGTCTTACTCTTGCTGTATGCTGTCTTTAACTTGGGTGCTTCTTTTGGCCTTATTACCCAACATCTCACCGAAATCGATCAAGCGTAAGAGTCAAAAGATGCTATACATTGTTCAGATATCTTCTGTTAAAGTTTGCTATGACTGTTTTCTGGTTATATCATTTAACAAGGAACCTGATTTTGTAGTCTTCAATTGTGTACGGAGAAAGGCTTGTTGCTGATTGGTATATACTTGTAATCCCATTATCCTTAAAACTATTGTTTTCCATAATCAATTAGAATGACTACTTTCTCTGAGAAAATTCTTTCATAAGGACTTGTGAGAACAATGGCATTGGAGTGGATGAATTTGACATCTTGTATCATTCTTGCACACAGTTAGCAAAAAGTGACTACTAGGATCACGTGGTTTTTGGACAACCTGTTAATGTCTGAAAAATTGTGTATCAATCATCTAGGTTTCCACAGTTCTGAAAATTTGTGCATTATGTTTAGCTTATGAATGAGAAGCATTGAGTAATATGACTTGTATTTAAGATTCCTATACCCTGAAATTACTTCTATTCTTCATGGATTTAAGGGACTTGACTGGAATTATGGTAAGAAAAGTGTATCTCACAATTATGTTTTGAAGTTTTAAAGTTTGTGCATTCTTGGCTAGCAGTATGATGAGCAGATTGTGAAAGAGTTGTGTATTTGCACCAAGTATTGCTCATGAATTAGTGAAATTATGAAACATGACCAAATTATGAAGAGTGCGCTTAAATATATTGCATCTTACATTTGACAAAGACATTCGCTTGCTCTGTGAATTCCTACATTTTAATTTATTGCATCTTAATGAGTTCAATAGTAGTTACTCTTCCCCTTCTGTATGTGTAGTTGATTAGCCCTTATTTGAAGAATATTTTGAACAATATCTAACTTCAGAAAGCATTCCTTTATTTCTCTCCAGCCTCGCTTTCGGCCTTTTGGTAGGTTCAGCAATTGGCATTGGAACTTTCTGGTTTGTAGCCTTGATAACGAGGGAAAGGGGAGAAATCTACATGGGAACCCTGCTTTATTCTGGTGCTGTAATATTCTCCGGCGTTTGTGTTTATGCTTTAGATATCCTTGACAGCCACATAGCTCATTGGATGTTAGTGGTAAGCACGCAGTTGTATGCATACAATGTGTTACTTCTGTCTAATGAATAAATAATATGACTGACTTGATGATGAGTACTGCTTGTGGGTAGGTATACACTCTGCATGCATTGTTCATGGGGTACCTTGTGGTATATAGCCAAGAGATACTGTACGATGCTCGCTTTGGAGATATTGACTTTGTCAATTGCACATTTACCGTCTTCCTACATTTACCGGCTATAGTGGTCCATGCTGTAAGACTCTGCCTGGGTGCAGAAATTCAGCAACCCAGACGGAATTAATGCTGATACACTTGGGAAGTATAGAATAAATAGATGCGGAACTGTAAATGATGAAAAAGTATTACTTTGTGACTACATTTTACTCATCGAATTTGAAATTCTTTAGTCTGAAGAGAAGTGCTTTTAATAGAGAGTCGATAGCAGATGCATAGAGAATGTAAAAATGGGTGGAGCAAGCATATATAGCCCAGCATTTCGTGGATAATTGATAGTGAACAATTTTGTACTATATAGATGTGATGAAGCTGGTCATCTACTGTTGTCCAAGAATCAGCCCTCAAACTATATAGAGTCCTCATGTTGGACACATCATCATCATGATAAGAATTACGACAATAATCAACAAATATAGCTTTATACTAGTCATGTAATTCATCGTATCCAAAACCATATTTGGTATAGAAAGAGGTACCCAATTTTGAATTAAGCAATTCCTTTGACTTCCTAATTGTAGGGTTCCATATAAACGTCTCCCTTGCGTGATTGCACATACAAATCAACCCATTCGCAGAACCCACAATGAAAGCCGATATATAAAGTAAGAGGATCCATGTGCAATAGCTCCTTGTTGTTTGTTAGAGAGGAAATTGATAGAACAAAACTTAAATTTTCCATTGACACCTGGAAATAGAGATTAGTTGATGCCATGATTTTGAAACACACATTCATTTCAAGAGAGATTTGATGGGAAGCCTTAAGTGAATGGTTGTTATGATTTCATTTGGGAGTACCGAATCATCAGAAATTGGAGTGAAAATCAAGTCATACCAAGAGAGACTCTTTTGACCGGTCTCTCTCAGTTCATTTTTAGTTGTCTAGTTTGTTTTTTGGGAAAAGGCTTACCCTCAATTTTGTCATGTTGATAAATTTCTTTATAAAACTGAGTCATTTGTATAATAGTAAGAGTATATATGAGTCACTTTTATAACGAGGATATATCAACTCCAAATGGCAAAGTTGAGGGGTATATTAGACCTTTTTCCCCTCTAAAATGAATTTTGACTAACATTTAAGATGTATTTTTTTTATCCTCTTGATATAATTTGTTTTGCAATTTAGTACTTTTCGTATGATTTTTGAATATCTAAATTTTTTTAAAAAAATATCGAATGAATGTAATCTAATTTAGCTTTAAAATCAATAAAATTGATTCACGAAAAAATACAATATGACAATTAAAAAGGAACTGAAGAATCCTTTTTTTTTTGGTTAAATAAGTGGGTGTAGGGACGTGACAGCCACAATTTCCTAATATTGAGTGTAGTGGTGGCAAATGAGCGGGTTGGGTAAAATTTGGGCGGGTTGAAAATGGGTCAACATAAAATGGGTAATAATTCAACCCGCTCATATTTGATATGGGTAAAAATGGATTGGGTAAGAAATGAGTTGGGTAAAATACTAGTTTACCCATATTTACCCATATTTTCATGAGTAAATAGTACTCTACTTAAGAATTCAACATGGAAAATATATTTTAGTCTTTTTTTAGATGAAAAATGTTGAAAATGCTTCATTTAGTTTAATTGTATCATAAAAGTAAAAAAAATCCTATATCTTTTCAATATAAAATAAAATTATGTAATAACAAGGGGAAAATATTTTTAATTTCAAAGTAAATGAATATTTGCATTTTAGGACTAAAACATGCTTAATGCACTTTAAGCAATGTCAATACTAATACATGATTTGCTTATTTTACACTATGTATTTATTATCCAATATAAAATTAAACAAATAAAAAAATATAATTATAAGTAACAAAAGAAATATACATTTAAAATATATATTTTTGGAGGGCCAAAGACTTCACATTTTCAATTATAGTAAAAAATAATTAGTTCTATAGAAGAACATAAAAAACAAGAGAAATTACAATATTTTTTAGTGATATCATGAATTTATAGTGAATAAAAGTTAGAAGCTTAATCCATTTGACTAATCCATACTTTACCCATATTTTATCCATAGTTTACCCATATTTTACCCATATTTTTATGGGTTGAATATGGGTATCAACCCATATTTTACCCATGTAAAAAATCACTAACCCAAGCCATTAAAATATGGGCGGATTGGGCGGGTTACCAAAATATGGGCTCATTTTACCGGCACTAAATTTGAGTGATATATTAAGACAAAGGGATATTCAACATCTACTCCCTCCATTTCAAAAAAAAAGTGGCTAGTTTGACTTGACACAGAGTTTAAGAAAATAAAGAAGATTTTTGAATTTTGTGGTCTTAAATAAAAGTTATGTCAAATGTACAAAATTGTCCTTTAATCTTGTGGTCTTAAACATGTCACGTGAAATTAAAATGTTACCAAAAAAGAAAAAAGGTCATTCTTTTTTAAACAGACAAAAAAGGAAAGAAGATCATTCTTTTTTAAACAGAGGGAGTATAAGAAAAAACTAATCATATATAAGTAGTGTTATACATGTATAAAAAAAAATAATCATGTTGAAAAAAGATAATCATGTATAGCTTGAACTTGATTCCTAATCCCGACTCTCGATCTTGATGTTGACTCAGAATTTGAATGTGATTCGAGTTTAGGTCGAGTATCGAACCAATGTTAGTATTGAGAGTCGAGATGGGTCAAAGAAATTGAATCAAATCCAAGAGAATCTTAAAAAGATGATCTCGAACAAGAAACTCACACATAGTTTTTCTTTGTCACGATTCGAGTCTACACCCTGGACGTGGTCGGCACTCGAGAATCATTGTTGGTCCCCAAGCGAACCCTCATCTTGGCTGACTAAAAGCGGAAGACTAACTCAAGCATACAAAAGCTTGAAACGGAATAAAATTCATTCAACTCAATTACAAATCTTTAACTCAAATGAATAACTCTAAATAAAAATAATATATTCAACTTGCCATAAAATAGGCAACTTAAGTCTTTAAAACATTTAACAAAATAAATTAACAGACTTCTGAAACTCTACTGTCTATCTATGAAGCCTCTAACTGACAAAGATGGAAGTCGGGACAAGACCCACGACATCCTAACAACTGATATAAC
>JAJONR010008564.1:0-14828 GCA_029582245.1 Solanum etuberosum | reverse complement strand
TCTACCATCAGCCACACTTATAGATTGTTCCTGAATAGAGCTAGTCTGACAACCCAACTTTGCAGCCATTTGTTTATCTATAAAGTTGTGAGTGCTCCCAGTATCAATCAAGACTTGCAGTGGTTGTTTTTCATGGTATCCTGTTACTCTTATGGTTTGATAACCAGTGACCCCCGTAAAAGCCTGTAATGATATAGCCATAAATTCATCCGTCTTCTCCCACACCTCTTCTATCTGTTCCTCTTCTACTTCAACATTTAATTCTTCTTCCTCAACTACTTCTTCCAGATACAGTTGCGTCCTTCCCCTGCAGTTATGCCCCTTCACATATTTTTCGTCACAAAAGAAACACAACACTTTGGATCTCCTTTCATCCATCTCTGCTGCAGATAGCCTTTTAGTAACACCACTATTAGGAAATCTATTAATCTTATTAGGTGCAGATTCAAGGGGTTTCGTGAATGTGGAATTGGAATAAGAATTTCTTTGGGAATACTGAGGTTTAATATGGGCAGGAGTGGGTAATATAGGACCTTGGACTTTAGGAAAAGATTTGATTCCCCAAGATTGAGCTTAAGCTTCAAACACCTCCTCTTGCAACCTAGCTACGTTTATAGGCTTGCAACAAAGATTTTGGAGCATGTATTCTAACAGACTTGTTCAACTCCCTCTTCAGACCTCCCAAAAAACAACTAATGGCATTTTCATTGGAGAGATTAAGTCCAGTTAATAACCTATCAAACTCAGCCTGATGCTCCCTCACACTACTGGTTTGTTGTAAGTTCTTTAGGGCTTCCATGGGATCTTCAAAACCCTCTCCGAACCTTTCATTCAATGCTAACACAAATTCAGTCCAAGATGGATCTAAAACCGAGTTTCTAGACCTAATGTAGGACCTGTGCCATGCCATAGCTTCACCTTCAAAGTGGATAGAAGCCACCTTCACCCTCTGCTCAAAAGGTATCTCATCCATGGAGAAGAATTGATCAACTTTGTACAACCAATTCCTTAACTCACCACCAGAAAAACGAGGGAATTCTAATCTAGAGTAACGATTGAAAAACGTACTATTGTAGTTAGGATCATTACCAGTATGCATATCATTGAATCGAGCTCTTTGCGGCATTTCTCCGGTCTGCATATCATTGAATCGAGCTCCTTGCGGCGTTTCTCCTAAACAATCTCGACCAGAATTAGATTCTGCCCTAGCTGGATCCTTTTCTTTCCCCTTCTGATTCAAATACCCAATTGCTTCCCTGATTTCTAGCAATTCCTTATTAGCCTGTGCATTGCGATTGTTCATAATAGACATCCCTTCCATCAATTTTCGTAACTGGGTCTGAATATGGTGAAATTTGTCCTCTGCTTCCTCTTGACTTTTGCTGCGCGTCATCAGATCAATGCCAAGGATTGTTGGCTCTGATACCAATTGATACACTTACAGGGAAGAAACAAATTCCAGGAGTAATCTCGAGGAATATGAACAGCTAGTTCAGGGATTAAACCCGAGAATTCAGCTAAAGAGAAGAATATAGAGAGAAGAAAACAATCTTATTATCAATCAATGAATGAATGTCAATGATCTAATACAATCCCTTTATAGGAGATTGCTAAAACAGTTAAAACCAAAGCTACAGTAATAACATAATTTAACCATCTAACAGAGCTAACTGTTCTAACTAACTTCTGGACTTGTTAACAGAATTTGCCACATCAGCGATTAGTTATCAATTAGTTCTCCTTTTGCTAACTTGTATCACAGTAACATGAGTATTAAATTACCCAGCTTTGAGCTTACTTATGAGGCAAAAAATAGAAAAAGCAGAGGAAAAGAATTTATCCGAAAAAGTTGAAAAATAGAGAGATGGAGGACACAGACCAAGTTGAAAAAGAGAACTATCAACAAATGGGTGTAACCTAATAAATTGACATTACCAACAAATCTCACCTCACTACTAAATAGTGGAGGCCACGGACCTTGATTAAAAGTACGAAAAATGCAAAAAGAATATATAGTTTTTTCTAAGAAAAAGCATAATTATCCTAATCAACAACTCAAGAATCAGAAAATTTGAAGTAAAATTCAGTGAAACTGACAAAAAAGAGGAAGCAAACAATGGAGAATTTACAGAAACTATGTTGTAAAACCTAAATAGTGACATAAGAGATGGGTTACACATGGTTTACTTTTAAAAAACAAGTGGAATCCACATGTTTGTTCCCTATAAAACTGGCCAAAGATGATGGTATAATCTGCAATACCTTTAGTACCACAATGTATTGCAATGTTCGTACACCCTTAACTGGCATTTCTAAAATAAGGGTAATTTGAAACCCCCTGGATCTACCTTTAGTAGCTTTACCAAAGGCCTTGAATGCAAAACATCACACCACATCTCTAGCACTTCTTACGACGAGAAATCCATCTAGAGACAACTCTTTGGGCCAATCACAACAACAACAACAACAACAACAACAACAACATACCCATTGTGATCCCACAAGTGGGATCTGAGAAGGGTGGGGTTTACCCATACCTTACCCCTAACTCTGCGGGGTCGAGAGGTTGTTTCTAAAGACCCTCGACTCAAGAAAAACATTTTTCTAAACAGTTTTGAAAAATACAAGAGTAAAACAAGCTATGATGAAAAGATCGAAGAAAAGAAAAGTATTTATAGCAAAAAGAGTAAAGATAACTAAAGCAAAATAAACAGTGATAGAATTGAAGAGTAAGAAAATGGTAGAATGATACTAATAATACCATGTTTGACTAGAACCATCTTTTCCCAGAGACTACCTACTAACCTTCTACCTTAATCCTTGACCTTCATGCCTTCCTGTCTAGGATCATGTCCTTGGTGAGTTGTAGATGTGCCATGTTATGTCTAATCACCTCTCTCCTATTCATCCTCGGAGTACCTATACCTCTCTTTAGAACTATCACCGTCAACCTCTCGCTCCTCCTTACTGTGGCATCTGTGCTCCTCCTCCTCCTTTCCACATGCCCAAACCATCTCAGTCTCGCTTCCCACATCTCCACCACGAAGGCCACCCCCACCTTGCCCAGTATATCCTCGTTCCTAATCTTGTCTCTCTTAGTGTGCCCACATATCCATCTAAGCATCCTCGTTTTCGCTACTTCCATTTTCGGGACGTATGAGTTCTTGACTGGCAAATGCTTTGCTCCATACAACATAGTTGGTCTGACAATCATTCCATAAACTTACCTTTAAGTCTCAACTCTTGGTGGTGCATTCTCATCACATAGGACACCAAATGTGAATGTATCTTTCCACTCGTCTAATCATGATGGACATCAGGACAAATTAGAGTAACCCTAGAGTTGTGTTGGTTGCAGGTAGCAGGTTTTCAGTTGGTTAATTTAGGTGCCAACAAGTTAACCCCTATAATACTGTTATCAACCAAAAGAAAAAGGGCAAAGAGAAAAGAAGTTGATAAATATATGTATGAGGTATGCCTTCTCAAAAAATTATATGTAGACGCATGCCTTCTCAAAATATATATATATATGTATGAGGTATGCTAATAATGACCCCTTATAAGTCAGAATTGATGTAGCTCAGAGTGCTGGTGTTTTTTTTCATTAAGTACACAACAAAATTGACAAAGATCTTAATTTTTATGCATCTGTTTTAACCATATATTTTTTGAAATTGGTAACTGTTATCTGTTTTAATCATATAGTTGAACGTGATATTGGTATGAACTGAGATAGAAACCATTACTCGGTATGAAGTCCGTCTTTTCTTTCATGCGTTTTTTTATGAGTTGGACATATAGTACTGCAATTTAAGATCTGTCTTAGGTGGTACTAGGGAAAGTTTCCGCTGTTGATGTTCTCCTGTGTTTGGCAGTTACTTTTTTTTACTTTTTTTACATTAGGTTTGTTCATAAAGTTTTGCTATTCTATTTAAAGACATATGTCCATGTAAGAATATGTGAGATTTAGAAAACCTCTAGATATTATCCCTTAATTTTCCCTAGGAAACAAGTCATCTACCGATCTTGCATGCGAAAGAAATAGACCTGATAGAATAGAGTAAATACAGAGGATTCATAAAGTTGACACCAAATAATTTAGAATTTAGACGTAGTTGATTGATTGATAGTATATATGGTATGCACGATTTGTAGAACGATGATGTTGAGAAAATAACATTTATAGAAACTGTGGCAACTTACTAATTGGGAAAAAAAAGAAAGATGTGAGAACTCTCATTATCCATCTTAATTTTCTTCCTTGCCTTTTACCTACAATTCAATAGAGTTTGCTTTCTTGTTAAAGGACATATTAAGTTTTCTTCTTATTTGGTGGCTGTAGAGCTGGAAAACAGATTACTATCTCGATTTGATTTGGCTTCACAGAAACGTGAGCTGTCTACAATGCGGGAATGCGCTAAAATTTTGTCACAGGTAAACAAGTAAATTATGTAGACCTATCATTTTGTTCCTCAGGTGAAATCTCCATGTGTAAAGTTGTTCTACGGAAAAACTGCGATAAGGTGCAGCCGATCATGATTTTAAAATAAGAAAGGGTACAGATAACATGGAGCTTTATGAGAATTGTTATTAAATTTTTCATTCTTGATCATGTTGGTTGCTTCCCTTTTGAATGCCATCTGAAATTTTCGTTGTTTACTTAGAATTCAGTATCGGATTCTAGGTTATATACATTCAGAATTTTTTTCTGATTTTGACATATCAATGTTGGAAATCAGTTTAACCGAGGTACCAGTGCTATGCAACACTATGTGGGATTATGTCCAATGTTCGATCTGGAGGTCATGAATGCAGATGCTGAATTGGTTCTTGGAGATCAGGGTGCACAACCCAGCCCTAGCAATGTTGCACGTGGTCTTTCTTCAATTTTTAAAGAGATTACAGGTTATAAAAACTGAAATTGATCTGAATCGAAAAGTGGTTTTCTTTTCAATACATGCCTCTTGATGCCTTGGATTTAATTTCAGAGACTGTGCGGAAAGAAGCAGCCACAATAGCAGCTGTTTTTCCGTCCCCAAATGATGTAATGTCAATACTAGTTCAGGTATGGTTGTATTATTGCTGGCGTTGTGCTTGAGGTAGTTAGTTGTTGAATTGTCTTCTTCTGGTGTGATGGTGCATGCCAGTAATAAAACAAGCTAGCTCAGAATATGGGCAGAGTGATTTTGCTCAATTTTTTCTTGCTAGATGACTTAGCATACTACTTTCTTATGAATATTCACTGTTTTTTCTGAACATTGCTCCCTATAAATGTTTTGAGCTTCCTCTAAGCCATCTTCTATTCTCTATTGATTCTGGTGTTGCCGTTCAAGTTAAAATGATTACCGAATGTGTCACTGTAAAAACTGTATTGTGAATTGTTATATAGTGACTAATCCGTGGTGGTTGTTCAGCGTGTCTTGGAGGATCGTGTTCCAAAGCTACTTGAGAAACTCTTACTGAAACCGTCTCTTGTTAGTCCACCTCCCATGGAAGAAGGAGGACTTATATTAGTGAGTAACATGACAGGGAATTTTCTTCTGTTGGTACAGACCTTGAGGGAAAAACATGAGCCACTAATTTATCCTTTTGTTATTCATTTTTGTGCATTCAGTATCTCAGATTGTTAGCCGTGGCATATGAGAAGACACAAGAGCTTGCTAGAGACTTGCGTGGTGTAGGGTGTGGCGACTTGGATGTTGAAGGTAGAAATACTTTCCATCATCTTATCCTTTCAAACATCTGGTTGAATTTTTATTGTGTAAATGTGATGGAGACTCAAGTGAAAAATACAAAGATCTGCATATAACTGCTTTTCATTTGAGATGCACTTTTATGGAGACATGTACAAGCCCCATTTTTTTATTTTTTTTTAAGTGTCGTGACTCTGAAATCGCTTTATTAACTAAGATGAGGAAATAATAAGGGCTGTGACGAATGTCTAAAGCGCTACACTAGAAGGTATTGCTATTGGATGTTAAAAAAAAAAAAGATTTACCTCAATTCCCTTGCAGACAGTTCATTTTTATCGTCTTGAGGAAGTGAAAAAACACTGAAGATTGCTGGAAAACAACTAAAAAGTAGCAGAAGAATAAGCAGCTAATAAGTTTGATCTACTAGGCTGTGAAAAAAGATGACAGAGAAGTTCTTTCTTTTGATTTTTAACTTCTGGCGTAAAGGAAGAAGATCAATTAATTGAATGGAAGGTAGAAGCAAAAGAAAGAAGATTGGATATTTTCAATTATTGAATGGGGAAAAAAGAAGGTAGAATTGGGCTTGTGAAGCCTGTTCGTTTATAGATCATTGAAGGAACTACCACCCAGTGTTATTAAAAGCGCGAGCTTCAGCGCTTTAAGCGTGAAGTGAGGCGTAGTGCTTCTCTGCCACTGAAGCGAGACGCCAGAGGAAAAGAAAAGCATGCACTTTGGTGTCGAAGCGAGAAGCTCTGCGCTTTAGAGAGAAAAGCGAGAATCTAGGGTTAATTTTAAAACTTATGCAAAACAGACTCACGCGACTTCTCTTCATCGAAAAATGTGTGTGCTGCTAGAACGGTCAGGAAAAAAGAGCACGGTAGACTGAAATGTTCACCGAAATTAAGAGTGGTTCCACTAGCATGGTATCTGTTAAGAATTCCCACAGCGGAAAAGGGATGAGAATTTGGTCTCTTTATATGGACTTGGACAATCCTCCCCTTATGAGCTAGTTTGGGGTTGATTTAGGCCCAAGATCCATCTTTACATGGTATCAGAGCCAGGCCCATCCCAATTCTTTGTTCACCAATGTTGGACCCCCATATTATACTGTCCACGCTCCAGTTGACAAGGTCTGGCGTGCGCAGGAGTGTTAAGAATTCCCACATCGGAAAAGGGATGGGAATTTGGTCTCCTTATATGGACTTGGACAATCCTCCCCTCATGAGCTAGCTTTTGGGGTTGAGTTGGGCCCAAGATCCATCTTTACAATATCAGTACTAAAATTATAATAGAGCAAATTAGTGAAAAGTGAAGGGTAAAAAAGCGTCAAAGTATGTTGGAGCTTTAAATGCAATCAAACTATAGGCTAACCGCAGAAAAACCACCAATGAAGAGAGAACAAAAAAAAGAACTGTAATGCCAGAAAATGTAACTATAAATACAAAAAATGATTATTTGGACAAAAGAATGGAAGAACTATAGTTAAATTATTTATATATGTTGTTGTGCCCTTGAAGACAGAGCCCCCATTGGTGAGGTTGCACACACCTTAGCACCTTGACCTAACCTATTAAGCAAGGTGAAGCACACAACGTGGGCTTCACCATGCTTCAGGGCTTAACTGTGCTTTAGGCTAGCCTTTACCAACGGTGTAAAAGAACAGAAAAACTTTAGTCAGCTGACCTTCCCAGTAGACTGAAGTTACTTGGATCTTTACCTAGATTGTAGAGGATTGATACCATATGAGAAAATAAGAGAAGAAGAGATACTGATGATTCGGTGATTGGATAAATAAAAGACACACCTCTTTAGTCTTTATTGGTGTCAACTACGATACACATATGTTATCAGTCCAATGTTGGAGAATACCTTACTTTAGAACTGGGCACTTCTAATATTCTAATTTAACCTTTAACATTCTAACATTGAATGCTACTTGTCCTAGTTGCTGACATAGTTATCTTTAGTTAAAATAGAACTAACTATAATGGAGAATATGTGGATGTAATATCTAATCTAAAACCTGACCTTTCTTGTGCTATCCTGTCATTCATCTGCTAGAATTCCAAAAAAGTACAGAAAATGCCATGCTCAAATAACATCTGACTTCCATCAAAAAAAAAATGTACAGAAAGATTTGATTGGTAAAATCAAGCATAGTTGCATTGCAACACTTTTTGTTGAAGAAGTTTTCTACTGTTTAAGTATGGTTGCACCTTTGCTTCTGTTGTACTTGATCGTGACTTTGGTGTTTGAGCATTACAATCTCATGTTGTTTTTCTTCTGGACAGGTTTAACGGAATCCCTGTTTCTACCCCACAAAGACATATACATTGAGTACGAGCAGGCCTCTCTTAGACAACTTTACAAAGCTAAGGTTGGGACAGTCATAGTGGTCCATCATCTTAAATTTAGGATATATCTGTGTCTAGTTCTCTCTTTCCTTTTCGCTTTTTTTCATCGTCTAACTTACAGAAGAAAACTTTAAAAAGATACTTCTACAGCATGGAGATAAATAACTCCAGAAATAACACTCTAAATGTTAACATATCTGCTTTCCAGTATTTTATTTGGTTATGATGATGATGATGATGATATATATATATGTATATATATATATATAAATATATATGTATATAAATAAACTGGAGATTGAAGAGAGAAAGGAATAAGATTTATGGACTGTCAATTGGCTGTGTTAGCAGGTTGTGGAAAGCTTGAGATTATTTCCTTGCAGAGCCCAAATAAGTTTAAATAGGACTACGTTGGGTGGATTCTAACCTAATCTATTTGTATAATAAAGTAATGTTCATAGCTGACTCATGTTTTTCTAAAAACCATTAAACAATTTTGAACTTCTGGAGGTACATTGTTAGCAGAAAAAGATCATTATTAGTGCCATGAAATTGCAACAAGTTGCCTAACTCTGTGTTTATGAAGCTTTCCACTGATAAAATATCATTATGTTGATTCTTACTCATGAACTAGCGTTAACACACTTTGGTTATACCTTGCAGATGGAGGAGCTACGTGCTGAAGGCCAGCAATCCTCCGAGTCATCTGGGACAATTGGACGCTCAAAAGGTGCTTCAATGGCATCCTCTCACCAGCAAATTTCTGTTACTGTGGTGACAGAGTTTGTTCGCTGGAATGAAGAAGCAGTATCCAGATGCACTTTGTTTTCATCACAGGTATATGTGACATATGTTTCAGGATGTTGCAGGGAGCTACAACCAGGGGCGGATTTACGTTGGTCCAAGGGGTGTCACGTGACACTGCTTCGTTGATTTTTTTAACTAGATATACCTATAAAAATAATAAATATAACAATTATGAAAGGTAGAAATGTCAAAAGGACACTG
Organism: Solanum etuberosum; assembly: GCA_029582245.1. Taxonomy (NCBI): domain Eukaryota; kingdom Viridiplantae; phylum Streptophyta; class Magnoliopsida; order Solanales; family Solanaceae; genus Solanum; species Solanum etuberosum. Next base: position 5,773 of record JAJONR010008564.1, on the reverse strand, counting down.
CTTGTACCAATGTTGCTCAGTAGCTTGGTGGTTGGGTCATGGGTGTTCCAACTTTTGCATGAGAGGTGCGGGATCGAACCTGCACAACCTCTTTTTTGTTTTTTTGCAACTGCAGTTTTGGGCTTTTGGCAGTTTGGCCCAATATTTAGAACCTGTAGGCCCAATTCAATAATGACACCGCTTATGGAAAATTCTGCGTACGCCACTGGCTACAACTTACTCTTTCTTGGAATGCCTATACCTTTGAGATGGTTGGGCACAGCTTCCTGATTTATAAAATTAGCTAGGTGGAAGATCCAAGAGAATATATATTGTATTGAGCCTGAATGCTACAAACACACACACACAAAGTCAATTAATTAGCGAACAGTTCTAAAGAAGACTAATGTGTTTTATCTGTACATGGTCAACAGCACAACAGAACAGTTCTAAAGAAGACTAAAGACAACATCTTTTCTGATAAGTTTATCGGTCATGTTAGAGGAATAAAATAATCAAATGTTATGTTGTCTGTTTCCTGTAGACTGGTGCATTCCTTGTCCTCGGACTTTGATATTGATCTAAACTGATTCGTTTCAGACCTACAGGATTGAACTAATTGCTTGTTAATTTTTTTGTACAGCCTGCTGCAAATGTAAGGGCTGTTTTTACATGCCTTCTGGACCAAGTAAGTTCACCACCTTTCTATTTCAAAGTTTGTTTCTGCTGGAAGTAGAGTTGTCAAAAAGTGCCAGCCCAGCCCCACCCGGCCCAAGCCTCGCGAGCCAAGGAATTTGATGGGCTAGGGCGGGACGGTCCTTTATTTGAAAGGGCCTGAAAATGCTCAACCCAACCCAACCCTAGAAGGGCCGCGAGCTGGGGTGGCCTAGCCCTTTTTTTTTCTTTTTTTTTTTTTCAAACTTAAAGTTCTATAACTTTAAGAAAATGAGAAGATTTTCCAATCAAATATGAAAAACAATGGTGTTGTTTCAATAACACTAGCAAAAAATCTAGTGTGAATAGCATGTATCTAGGATGCTAGATACGCGAGATACATGTATCTGGTGTGATGCATTCCAGATAGGCGAGCAAGATAAGACGGTGGCGAGCAAGATGGGAGGGAGGCGAGGGTGCGGGATTTGTCTATGTATCTAATTAGATACATGTGAATCCACTTGGATAGAGTGTATCTAGAATAAATTACATAATTTTGAGTCCATGTATCCCGAGTTACATGTATCCGGACGCACCAAAATCTGGTAAGATTCGTAATATTACAACATAACGTGCATCTAAGTGATTAGCTCATACACTAGTGAGATTTTTGTTAGTTACCCTTAAATAAATAGTTTTGGCCCAGGGCTGACCCCGGCCCGGCCCTGATCAAACCTCAAGGGCCAAGGACTTACCTGGGTCGGGCTTATAAGCCCTAGTCTTAAATGGGCTTGAAAAATCATATCCCAACCCTACCCCGATAAGTGATAACGGGTTGGGTTGGGCCGGCCCCATGGACTTAGCCCATTTTGATGGCTCTAGCCGGAAGTATTTACGTTATTTTCATTTGGCATGCCGACTATGTAATGGAATATTACTTTTTTGGGAGGTTGAGTGTAATTTCATTGTACATAGATATCCTTTTATTTCTTCTACTTTTCGGAGATTGGAATTTATGTATGGATCATTTCCTACAGAACTACCTTGCATTGGTAATGTAGCATATTCAATGAGGGAGGATAGTTTTGCCATTGTTCTCTGTCATTTTTACGTGGTATCATTATCTGCCTTATTCCAACTCTTGCAGGTGAGCATATACATAACTGAAGGTCTTGAAAGAGCCAGAGACAGTCTCACTGAGGCTGCTGCTTTAAGGGAAAGATTTGTACTTCCTAGTGTAAGTCGAAGGGTTGCTGCTGCAGCTGCTTCCGCGGTAATTACTTTGGCATTCATGTCTACTACAGTCTGAAAAATATGTAAATTTTCCTTGTGCATGAGTATACAGTCATAGATTAGCTGATTTAAGCATATCATCTGTGTCATTTAGGCAGAAGCAGCAGCTGCTGCTGGTGAAAGCAGTTTCAGATCTTTCATGGTTTCTGTGCAACGCTGTGGGAGCAGTGTGGCTATTGTGCAGCAAGTATGTTGGTTTGATACTAGTGGACTAGGGAAAATCTTTGTGTGATTAAAATATAACACAATTTCATTACCAGTTTCAAAAAAAATAAACACAATCTCATGTTGTCTCTTTTTGGGTTCTCATTGAACTCTTTTCTTCAGTTTTTTGCAAACTCCATATCTCGACTTTTACTACCTGTGGATGGTGCGCATGCTGCTTCCTGTGAAGAAATGGCTACAGCTATGTCAAGTGCAGAGGGTGCTGCTTATAAGGGGCTTCAGCAGTGCATCGAAACTGTTATGGCAGAGGTCTGATTTGTAACATTTAATGTGTTTGATGGTTGTGGTAGTCTTTATGTGGGACTTGGCCTCATTATTACAATCACAATGGCACCTTTTATCAGTCGTTTTGAATTTCTCAATTTCTATTTTTTTCCCTTTCAGATCAAAGTTGACGTTTGATATTAGGTTACACTTTCTTTGACTGTTCTCAGGTGGAACGCGTACTATCAACTGAACAAAAAGTCGCAGATTATCGATCACCTGATGACAGCATTGTCCCTGACCATCGGCCAACGCAAGCTTGTTCAAAGTCTGAACTAATTTAAGCTTTACTTATGCCATGTAGAGTAGAGAAGCTATAATAAGATGATCTCTGGAAGGATATTAAGCTGCCTATTATTTTACTGGCTTTCAAAATATCAACACACGCCATTCTTAATATGTCAAGAATGCATTGGAGTCCGAAATTTCCAATGCATAGTGTTTGGCCTTTCATATATTTTCTTGTCTCTTTCCCTCGTAATACATCTTAAGTTTTTTTTCTTTTCTGAAGGATATTTCCTGTATTCTTACGGCTTCTCCCTTTATCAGAGTCGTCGCATACCTTTCAAGGGTGCTTGAATCGGCATTCACAGCGCTGGAAGGGCTTAACAAACAAGCTTTTTTGACTGAATTGGTATATTCCTGTTCTTATTTCTGCATACGCTTATATTCTAGTCTGACCCCTTAATGCTGACAATGTTCAGTGTGTTAAGTTATTTGCTTGATATTGCTCCATCTTATTCTACAAGTTATGCTAGGTGATCCTTGATCCTACTGGTTAATGCTTTAATTTTTTTATTTCTTTTTTTTTGTCTTATTTACATGGACCACGTCACCCACGGTGAATGTAGGTGTTAAAAGAGGGCAGGTAGACCTAAAATCAGATGGAAGGAAGTTGTCTTTGAGGACCTACAATTTCTGGGGATCAATGCAAAATTAGTGAAAGATGGGTGGGAAGAAAAGGATCTATATAGGCGAGATACCTATTGGTTGACAATATGTTATAGACATGTTGACACTTTCACTGTAGGTCCTATGCTTTCTAGGAATGGTTTAGTTTTTAAGATATTTATACGTTTAGGAAATATAGAGAACTTCTATTACTTCTTATTTTTATTTGCATAATGTTGGCATGAGATGGGTTTAAATTGAATAACATGGTCAGTGAAAGTTCATATAAACGACCCCAACTTGTTTGGGAGTTGGGACTGAGGTATAGTTGTTGCTATTGTTATTGGTCTTATTTACATGAATATATTAAGATGGCCTTAAACATGCCATAGCCCGTAGCTTCAAAATTCCTAACAAATGGAAGTTCCAAGCGACTTAAACTACTAAACCTGCATTTTAAAATAGAAGGAGAGTTTCTCTGCAACACCATGTTATTGTTTTTTGACTGTCGGGAACATGTTAATATTTAGGCTGTCTACAGCCGTTTTACAGCTGTCCGCAATGTGTTGTGTTGATACAGCTGATTACATTATCTGCAATTTTTTCCAGTTTGTAGTTATTACTCTGAGAATCAAAATTTCTGGTAACAATATGGTGTATGTTTTTCTCTTTTAATAGGGGAATCGTCTACACAAAGGCTTGCTTAATCATTGGCAAAAGTTCACCTTCAATGCAAGGTACTTCCTTTCGGTATTGCTGTTATTGATGCTTGTTTAAGTTAATAAAATTGGAGTTGCAAAAATTACATAGTGACTTATAGGATCCATAGTAGGAATAGTTCCCTGCCTATAGTAAGCTAATGCTTATACTTCCACTAGTGTCAGTGAGTTTAGAAAGCTATCTGCCAGCTAATATGTCTATTGCATAAAGCCAAAAGAGAAATTTCTGATGTTTGTGTCATTTCAACATTATAGAAATTAAAGAAAAATAAAGTCTCTACTCGGTAGATTGTAAACCAGGTGGGGATCTAGTTTCATGAAGTTCAATAGTTGTGATGCTTTTTCTAATAGATTAAGGGCCAAACACGAGATTACCTTCATCTTCTTCTCTTTTTAGTCACGCATCAACTTGTGTACTGATGCTTCAAGGATCATTCTTGGGTTAAGAAGTAAATCATTTTGAAAAGCAACGCCATTACTCAACAAGAACAACAACAAACTACGCTACGTCTCAAATCCCAAGCAACTTGGAGTCGGTAAAATAAAGCCTTATTGATCATGTTGTTCTAGTTAAGCTCATATTTAGGGGTGTCAAATGTGGCCCAAATATTTTTTACCCTCCCAGAATTTTATGGGTTGACTCTGTTGGTGAGGGTTCGATTCCCCCTTCTTGTAATCCCCCACCTCCATTTCTCCTTTCCCTACCCCCAGTTTTTTTAAAAAGGGGCTAAATTTTAATCCGTTTAATCATTAACCCATTTTAAAACAATCTTCAACTTAGCCCAGTTCTATGCCCAATTTTTTATTTTTTTTGACAAAGGTAACAAGTTTGTATATAAATCTTCAGCGATCCCAAAAATTTACATAACTGAGTAGGCTCAGCAACCCAAAAAAAATAAATCTATCTCTATTTCCTATCTCATGTTACAAGGATCCTTAGATGTCTACAATCGCTACAGGGTCATTTATATATTCCGAACTACACCAATAGCAAAAAGTGATAATGCAGTTCATTTTAATCCTATGCAGAGGATTGCTGATACTTTCATAACATCTCGAATTTCTCTCCTTCCAAATGGTCCACCATATCACTGCTGGGACAATTTTCCATCTGTTTTTGTCTGTGCTACCACTCCCCTCATAGTTCCAGCTTACTAGAGCCTGACCTGCCCTTTTAGGCATATTCCACCTTATGCCTCTGAAATTAGTAAACAGGTTCCATAGTTGGCTAACCACTTTACAGTGTAAAAACAGATGGTTGATTGTCTTTGCCTTTTGCTCACAAAAAAAACATCTTGGACACATTTGTATGCCCCTCTTCATGAGGTTTTCATGCGTTAGAGCAGCCTCTTTCACTACCAGCCAAGTGAATACTGCCACTTTGTAGGGAATTTTTACTTTCCATATAAGCTTCCAGTGATTTGAGACCCCGTCTGATTCAAACTCTTATAAGCAGAGCTGACTGTGAATAAACCTTTGTTATGGCACTTCCATCCGAGAGTATCATCTCCTTCCTTTGGTCCTGTATACTGATCTAAGGTGCCATAAAATTCAGCCAGTCTTTCCACCTCCCAATCTTGCATCAGTCTTCTATATGGTTCCACCCTTGAGGAGTCCATACTTCTTGTAGAGTAGACTTCTGTTGCTGATTTAGTAGGTAAATATCTGGAAAAAGTTGCTTGAGACTGCCATTTCCTAACCAATCATCATCCCAAAACATGATCTTCCTTCCACTCTTTACATTGAAG
>JAJONR010008563.1:0-27333 GCA_029582245.1 Solanum etuberosum | reverse complement strand
GGTTTGGATTGTCAATTATCAGCTAAAAACACAAACGAAAATAGGGTAAACAACAATATAGAGAGGAATTCTCGGGATGTGATCGATTATGGGTTAATTTCACTGTATGGGTAATTGAAATTACTAATGAATTTGCTAAACCTCAGTGGGTAGGCTAGACTAAGGGTGTAGCAGCTTTCTCTCGAACAACTACCACGTTTCAAGTGATTTCTCTCAAACATCAACAAGCTTAACAATATAAACAACCCAAAATCTCAATTCATCCACTCTTTCGAGTTAGATGGGTAGAATCGAATTTAGGATTTACTCTTTCGAGCTAAACCCATATCAACCCAATAACTACAATCATTAATCGAAAGCTTTGGTTCTAAAACTTCTCTCTCAAGCAAGACCAGAACTCTATACTAGAATTGCATTTGCAACTACAATTCGTAAATTTAAACACAGCAAACGATTAAACCCACTTTAATTAAGCATTTAAAATCAGTAAATAACAATACCCATAAGCTTATTCAGCCCATAATCACATGATCACACCCCAAGAATTGGGGTTTTAGCTAACCATAATAAAAAAGTAAAAACAGTTACCAACTAAATTAGCCATCAGCTAGGTAAAAGTCTCCAAGCCTTTACAATACTCCAAATTAATCATGTTCAAAAACCCACTTCAAAATCGTCAAAATTAAGCTTAGAAATCTTCAAAGTCTACAATTAAAACTGAAAAACAAAAAGAAAACTCTAACTCTCAAACTTCGGGATCAGAACTCCTAAATCTTCCTTTCAAATTCAAATTTATAGTTGCCCACTTTTTGACCTGAAAGTCCATTTGGCGGAATAAGTCGAGCCTCGCCGAGTGGTTCGGCGGTCCTCCCTTTGCTCTCTTCCATCGTCACTTCACATTTGTAATCAACCTCCCAGGTACTGTAACTTTAGGTGATCCAGGTTACTATCGCGGAGTGTGTCGGCGATTCGCCGACTGCCCATTCCTGTCGCCAAATTGGTTCTTCTCCAGGGCTGGCATGCTGGAACTTTAGGCGAGCTAAAGAGCCACTCGACGGTTCGCCGAGTGGTCTTGGCGATCACCAGGATCGCTTTTTTTCACTTCTTCAGCTTGTTTGTTCCTTTTTGTCTAGTAGTGTCCTTGCCTTGCTCCCAAGCCTTTAATGCTGCGAATCAACACTTTAACATCAATTTAGAGCATAAATAAGGCATTTGAGGACACTTAAACTATCAAAACAAAGCCCTAAATGAGTCAAAATCCCGGACTCATAAACACCCCCAACTTAAACTTTTTCTTGTCCTCAAGGAAAATTCAAGATATTCAACAAGGATGTCTACAAACAGTGCTGCATAAGAATCAACATGAATGCACACAAAAAGGTTCAAACTACACATACAATGATCAATTGTGCACTCAAAGTTTCAAATTGTGACTCCCCATTATCATGTGTACTCAAGCTCACAATGCTTGCTTCAAATGCAAGTTCAAGCTCAACAAAGTTATTCAAATGCCCTCACAACAAATATGATTCCATATTCACATAAAATTTCTCAACAATTGAAAGTCCCAGAATCACATTTAACTCTCACACTCACAAAGATGAACACATGCATGACTCCACCCATAGGCTTGCCTTAATTTTCCAATCAACATTCGTTTCAGCTCACTCAAGATCAAAAATGTCTTTTTTACAGCTTGTAATGAGGCTTAGTGTAAAGGTATCGCAATTTAGGCTTAGTGGCTCCTACATTCATGAAGTCTGGCTTGAAACTCACTGTTCCTCTTTTTTTGTAACATTCAAACATGCTCATAATCCACCCCATTATTCAACTTGATATGACCCACCAGATACCCCATTTCTTTTGCAATTTTCACACACTTTATTTCACAACATTTCAATTTCAATTTTTTTTCATTTTATTTTCAACCTTTTTCATTTCTTTTTCTCTTTTCTTCTTTTTCTTTTTTTTTCTATGGAGGGGTTCCATTATTTTCCAAACAATCCATTTCGGTGGAATTTTTCACAGTTCTTGATTCTCCTTCTTTTTCACCACACCCCCAACTTAGGCTTCTGGCATAAGTTGGCTATTCAAACAAACCATACTTGATGAAAGTTATGGGTGAAGGGGTAAAAAGAGATCACAATTGTTCAAGTTTCTTCCAAGAAAAGGTTACGCTCAAAAGGGGCCAAGCAAGGTTCACACTTCTCACAAGGTTGGCCACAAAGAGGTGTGTTGTCAAATTTGCTCACTCTTCAAAAAATTTGCCTAAGATCATGTCTATTGCTTGCATCACTCAATCAACCAGACCAACGGGTAAATTTTAGGTGTCATCAAGCACAATGTTCACTACTACCTCACCACACAAGGCATTGATACAATTATCAAACAAGACTCCATACTTTCTAGATAGCGTGCAATGTTCATCACAAGAGACTTATTTGACAATCGGCTAGTCACAACGAGATGCTAAAAGTTCACATATTGTCTATGTAACTTAGTTTGCCTCATCGTAGCCGCACATTCATTTTGTTCAATTCATAGCACTATTCAAGTCATCGGTATTGACCACAACCGACACTCAAATTTGCACAAGAACAACCACAATCACGAACAAAAGATGTGGCAAACACTTTTAAAACTTGGTTCAAAACCATTTTCATATCAAAACAATGGGTAATAAGTTCTCAACAACCACAATTCAACAACCAAGATATATATATATATATATATATAAACCAATATTCACAAAACAAAACCAGCCCACACGAGGTAGGTATGGAAGTACCTCACCCCACCAAGAAAATACGCAGTTGTCCTCAAAAGCAAATGAAATTAGAAATAGTCAATAAAGTAAACGAGAGGGAGGTAAAAATAATGATCCTGCCAGGCTAGGCCTGGGGTGAAGTCTGCATATCAGTCACTCCATCTGTTGGGGCATCAGTTCCCGGTATCTCAACATCCTTGGCTCTACTGGAGCCCACAATAGAAGTATCCTGAAGCGATGACTGTCTAGCAGTCTCAAACATGGCAACCTCCAAATCCTCTAAATCCCCATACACTATCTCCTCTCGCTAACCAAGCTGCTCCTCATCTGTCTCAGCCTCTGAATTAGCATCAGCGTCATCAACTCTAGTCTCATCTCCGGTCGTAGTGGCCGAAGGCACCTCAGAACAAGATGGAATATATGTGCTTGGGACATCTGTGATCTCCACAGTGCCAAAGAAAATGGACAAATCAGTGGACTTCAGCTCGTCTATATCTTTACGGAGTCCAACAAGATCGGCCTTCAAGGACGTCACCGAATCAGCAACTCCCTGTTCTCTCTCATACACCTCCACTCTCACACACCTCCACTGTCACAGTAAGAGCATCAATTACAGCTCTGAAGGGTGTCAAAGCAGCAACAATGGCCCTCTGAATCATCCCAGGAATAGCAGCCTCTAACCGAGAGGCACGCACATTGGCAGATTGGGCTAAATGGCCCATCTTGTAAAGCATCGCCTGGGTGATAGGAGGTATAGGAGCAGAAGATCTAGGGGCGGGGGTGCAACAGAAGTGCTAGGAGTCTCAGAAAAGAGAGGAGCCAGAAGTACCTGATGGCCCACTAGCCTGAGTAGGTAGGACTGCCTCGGTAGGTAGCATATCAACATCAACCTTCGGGGATGTGTCCATCGGGCTGCCCTCCTCCTGTCAGCCTCATCCCGCATGTACTCGACCTCTATATTCCAGATATCGATAGAAGAGGTGGGTGTAACCTCAACATCCCTTTTCTCATCTCTCGGAACACGGGCCCGTCTGCACAACTCCGTGATCAACACCTGAAATGGGAGTGAAGTTTGTCGCTGCTTGGCCCTCATGTCCATCTCCTGCTCAATCAGCATACCCAAATTCAGCTTCTGGCGATCAATGATAGACCCTAAACATGCTGCCTTCGGGTGTCTGAGGATGGACTCATTCTGGAATGGCATAATGGTGATACTGATGAACCCGAACCAGTATCTGGTAGCAACATTCAGGTCCTTCTTTTCTATCGGGAACCTGCCTCTATCCACCTTGGGGTGACATCAGAGAGAAGAGGTGTCAGCCAACCTTCTAAGTCATCCAGAGTATGTGTCATGATCATGCTCTGGTAGTCATGCATAAAGTCAGAAGCGCGCCCAAATACAACATTTATGTCATTGTTGCTGCATTTTACCTTGTTGCCTCGGACCACCACAAAATCCACCGGCTTGAAAGCACTAGCCTTCTTCTTCCCCTTCGGCACCAAATTGCCGTAGGATGAATAGAACTTCGGGACCCAAGTAGGAATGTATGGGCCACGGGGTTTGGTGAAAACCTCGAATTTGTGGAATCTTAAAGTGTCCCAAACCTTTGAATGTTTGTCCACAACACCATCAGTAAAAAATCTCTTTTCCTCTAATATGGTCCTCAATTCCTCGGCCTTTAGTCGATTAAGTGAGTGGGGAGGAGGACCCTGCACAGGTGGTGCCTGCACTACTGGTTGTGCTGGAGGAGGCACTAGAACTGTAGCTGAAGGTGTAGGCATCAGCGGTACTGGGATCCTAGACGGATCGTTCATCGCCTTGGAGCGTATCTCAATCTCCTGGCCTCAAGTAATTGATAATCCTTAGGCTCAGAGATGGAAGTCTGAGAATAGCTCTGTGAATTCCCTTCACTTTCTGAGGTAGTGAGGCCTGTCGCGTAGACCCCCTCAGTATCCGAACAAGCCTCCTCTAGTGTCACAACTACAGGCGCTTTGCCCTTGCCCTTACCTCCCTTTGAAGGTAGTTTCTTAGCCTTTGCTCTGAAAGCAACTGCCTCCTTGTTTATCACAACTCCACGTGCCCGCTTTCAGGGTAGTATGTCTCTATCAGAAAGTTTGGGTCTAGCCATTCCTACAAAACAATGTGGAAAACGTTAGAAAAAATTAAGAAAAATTTCAGAAAAGAAGTTGCAGGAAGACTGGCCGAACCGAACGGTGAGTCGCCAAACAACTTTGGTGCCCCGGGTCGGGCTTGTCGAAAGTTACAGTGCGAAAATGCTCAAAAATCAATGCTGGTCGGTGATGTCTAGGGCCTTTCGGTGGATCGCCAACACCAATCGGCAAACTAGAAGTAGCTCGTTAAAAGTTACAGATCAAATATGGGAAAAAAGGGCGTAGAAGGGCGATCTAGAAGGACTTTCGGCAAGTCACCGAGTGGACTCGGCGAGCTCAGGCATATCACCGAAAGTTACCGCACTGTAACCCATAAAATAGAGAAATAAAGGGCGATCTTAGGGGACTTAGGCGAACCGCCGAACCATTTGGCGAGCTCGACCCAGCTCGCCAAAAGTCCTTCGTGCCAGTTTTTCACCCCTTTCTTCAAAAATCAAACCCGTATCCCAAGAAATCAAAATTAAACACCAAAAACATGAAATTCAAACTAGACCCATAAGAACCATTCCCTCGAGGTACTCAGACTTCCCCCGATTTGGCCAAAATTGGCCAATTGACATCTTTTGCCCTTAAGAATGACGTCAACCGCTCTATCATCAGGCATTTTTTGCCAATTAGCTCAATCCGGGTTTACTCAGACTTCACCCTGCTAGACCCAACACATATTCAATGCAACCCAACAAAGTAATCAACTAACGACATGGGAATCAATTATTTATGAGCAATTAGGCACGCATTCATTTAATTACGGGCAATCCAATAATCAAACGACGATTAAACTACACTACGCAATAATTTTCGACAATAATTTATCACAAGAAATTGATTTCAACCACAAATTTAGTCGGGGGTTCGGAAAACCAATCTTTTATGCTGAAGTTTTTGTAAAACAAGGCGGCAAAGAATTCAAAGGTGATTCCGAGCAAAAGTCACAAGTAACAATTAGATAAAAGCACTAAAGTATGACAATCTAATATTGGGGTAATAAAATGCGGGAGTTAAAAAGTAGGAAAGTGAAAGGATTTTGAAATTTTAAACTGTTTGGCTTTTAAAACCTTTCAGTTTGTGCGGCAGTCGTCGAGGTAAGTCGCGTCCGCCGACACACTCGGTGATGTGCCGAGTGGTGCTTTAGCCCGCCGAGTTTTACAGAACCTCTGGCAAGCCAGGTGGTTCCAACGGCGGTCCAAGTCGGGCTCGCCGACCTATTCGTCAAGTAGCGGACCGGAATTTTGGCTCGCCTAATTGCCCTTTTCCCAACACTTCAAATTTTCAACCTGCACATTCAACACCCATTATTAAAACAGCAGAAATAAAAGCAATAAGCCTTGGGTTGCCTCCCAAGAAGCGCCTCATTTAACGTCGTCGCATGATGTGGATACGCTTTTACGGATCATTCTTCGGGTTGGCCAAGGTATCACTTGGTAGACCCCCTTTCGGCCTTGTTTTCAAATGAGATAAAATTTGACCCATTGCGTTCAAATTGCTTGATTGACACTGAATGTGAGGTGACCGTCTGATTAAGTGTAGAGACATCCTCTTTCATTTCTTTCAAAACATTGTCCGACCCGTCTATCTTAGTGAGAATGCGTGAGAGCATGTCTTCCATACAGACATTCTCCGAGTCAGCCCTTGGTTCCTTGAGTTTTTGACGCTCATGAGGTTGGATGTATTTTTCCTTATCACCATCCCTTTCCTTCCAAGTAGCGTTATGATCACGCCATTCTCTCTCATGATCTCTCTATCCATCATCTCTCTTCCAACCCGGATTTCACCCGGCCTTGGATAGTTTTGAAGAAAACCTCCTCCTAGATTTGCAGGAATTTCACTTCCTCATTATACAACGCCTCAAAATGTGCCTCATCGGGGTTTGCTCTAGCTACACCCACAACATTTACACTTTTCAACCCACTACCAATCACATTTTTCGACGATAAGTCCAGCAAGGTGATCATTTTTTCCATGTTTTGGTCTCTCTCTTGATTCTTCTTGATCTTCTATTTTGTCATTCTAAAAGTGAGAGGAAACACTTGGTCTTCACGAGTGTACCATGCTCTATTGATCTTGGTCATACCATCAAGGAGTTGGGATGTGACCTCATAAGGCTACTGCATTATACCCTAGGAACAAGTTGATCAGTAACTCTTTTGTTCACCGAATCTGAACATCCTCAACAGGGACAACCCTAGAAGGGTCTCCTATGCACTTTCGTAGCATCGATATATGGAACACCGGATGAACCGATTCTAGCCCCGATGGCAACTTTAACTCATAAGCCACTTGTCCTATCCTCCGAAGGATCCGGTATAGCCCAATGAATCTTGGACTAAGCTTGCCCTTCTTTCTGAATCTGATAACACCGTTCATAGGTGAGAATTTTAAGAATACCCAGTCATCGACACAAAACTCTAAGTCCCTTCATCGCACATCTGAGTATGACTTCTGTTGGCTTTGAGCTGTTAGCAACCTCTCCTGAATGAGCTTAACCTGCTCCACTGTCTGTTGTACTAAGTCGGGTCCAATTAACCCTGACTCACCTACCTCAAACCATCCAATGGGGAATCTACATTTTCACCCATACACTGCCTCATAAGGTGTCATCCCGATGCTGGAATGATAACTATTATTGTATATGAACTCAATAAGAGGCAAGTGGTCATCCCAACTTCCCTTGAAGTCTAGTGCGCACACCCGTAACATATCCTCGAGTGTCAAAATTGTGCGCTCAGCCTGGCCATCTGTCTGAGGGTGAAAGGCTGTACTGAGATTAAAATGTGTCCCTAGTCCTTTCTGGAAGGACTTCCAGAAGTTAGGGGTAAATTGTGCTCCTCTATCAGAGATAATAGATACTAGGACACCGTGTAGCCTAACAATCTCTCTAATATAGAGCCCTGCATAGTCTTCGGCTGTAAAAGTAGCCCTGACTAGTAAGAAGTGGGCTGATTTTGTTAGTCGGTCAATAATTACCCAAATAGAGTCACACGTACGACGCGATCGAGGTAACCCTGTAATAAAATCCATATTAATTGCTTCCCAATTCCACAAAGTAATGGCTATCTCCTGGACTAGCCCAACGGGCTTTTGGTGCTCAACCTTCACCTGTTGGCAGTTAGGACACAGTGCCACAAACTCAGAAACGTCCTTCTTCATCCCGTGCCACCAATAGATCTCCTTAATATCATAGTACATCTTTGTCGAACCAGGATGAATAGAATAACGGGAATGATGTGCCTCTTCCATAATCTGATGTCGAAGCCCTGCAACATTCGGAACATACAATCGACCACTATATCTGAGGACTCCATCTCCTGCTATATCAAATGCTAGAGATTGTTGATCCTGATCCTTGGCTCTGCGCTGCTCTAAGCTAGGATCCTCCTGTTGCCGGGCTTTTAGCTCTACAACTAGGGATGATACAGTTGTGTCCTGAATTGTGACTCCACTATCGTCTGCCTCTAACAATATGACTCCCAAGCTAGCTAATTGATGAAGCTCTCGCGCTAGCTCACACTTTTCAACACCTAATAGGATTAAATACCCATAGATCTTCAGCTGAGGGCATCGGCTACCACATTCACCTTGCCTGGATGATATAAAATATCCACGTCGTAGTCTTTCATTAACTCAAACCATCGACGTTGTCGCAGATTTAACTCCTTCTGTCTAAAGATATATTGAAGGCTTTTATGATCTGTGAAGATGTCAACATGAACGCCATATAAATAGTGTCTCCAAATTCTTAACGCATGCACAACTGTAGCCAACTCTAAATCGTGGGTCGCATAGTTTTTGTTAAATTTTAAGTAACTTAAGTTTTTAACTTTACAATTTTCTCAAGTCCAACACTTAAATTTTAGCTCATCTATTACAATCATAAGTCCAAGTCCATCAAAATTCATTACATTAGTCTTTACCTACCAGACCTTTCATAAGATAGTTACACTTTCTCTTAATTGAATCACTTTGTTCGTGTAATGATAACTTTAGTATTGTTTAATTGCTTAATTGAATCAACAATAGCTTTTCAGTGGATTGTTCATGTACTAGGTGTTTGTGTCTATTAAGATACGTATGTCCTCAAAAATTTATTACTTTCAAACTGAAAAAATCAGAAAAACCAAACCAAACCAAACCAAACCGTCAATAACCAAATCGACGGTTATTTTTTTTATTTGGTTTGATTTGGTTTTAGATATTTAAAAAACCGACTAGATTGATTTGGTTTTGGTTTTAACCAATAACGGATCCAAACCGAACCACGAACACTCCCGCGTGTCAATTAAAAAATGGACAAGTAATTAGAGATAGAGGGAATATTTGTTAATACATCATTGAGATAAACACAAGAATTTCATGAACAAAATAGTACTCTTACAAGGGATTATTCACAATTATAAAAACCCAAGAAAATAAAACAAAATAGAGTAGACATACGGCACCCCAAAACGACCAAAATAAAGAAATGTGAAAGTGTTGTTGGCTACCGAAACAATATAACTTCTTTTCATTGACCAAAACTTGTGATCATTTGAGATTTTTAATAGATCTAAACAAAAATAAAAAAGTTTACCTGTCAAGTGTCAACCATGTTACTACTCCAAAGCTCCCAAAAGTGACAGCATTGGTTGAGCCAAGAGGTTCATTGCTTTCTTATTTTTGGGATGAAGACTTTTGACAGATTTCTCGAAGAAAAAAAAAATAGAACAAAATTCTCTCCTCCAACATTAATCCACAAAATTCATGATTTTTTCTCTTCTTTCTTTTCTATCAAAATGATCTGTATACATTTGATTATATAGATGATTATGGTCTTTTATTATGGCTTTAATTCAATGTTAACTTTTTACATTTTTTATATTTTAATAGTAATGATTGACAATTTTAATAGATGAATGCAATCTTTTATTATGTTTTTAATGAAAAACTAACTTTTCAAATTCTTCGGGTATTTTACTATTTCATTAAAAAAAGTAGATTTCTAGCATCCCATAATAATTAATATATAATAACTCATAATATATGATTTAAAAAAAAATATTTAATATAGAGATAAAATGATATTTCAACTTTATACTTTGAAACTTTCCATTTTTAATAATATATATATGATGATATGATATAATATGATATGATGATATCAGATATGATCGGGTCTATTCGTTATAGATATGATCATATAGCTGCAAATAGTAATATTTTACGACTATAATTATGTGTCATAAGTTTTCCCTTTTTTTTTCTTATCAGTCTATCACCTCCCTATGATCAATTAATGGGCAGTTAGACCTTTGGTGCACGTTTTCTTAGGATTAGGTTCTATTTTTGTTCTGTTTATTATTGTAGTATCATTTAGGCTATGCTTTCTTTACCCCACACAAAACTGATGTCTCTTGTCCCGCTCCTATTTAATCTTCACCTTAAGTTAATCTAGTCTATATTAAGTGGTGTCCGGAGCTTAAAGGGAAAAAAAAATTTGATAAAAATTCCAAAAGTGCATATCAAATTTTTTTTAACCAAAAGGCAAAAATCGCTGACGGTGGAGCGATTTTGTTTTGACGCCATTACTCCGTTAAACAATCAAAATCGCTGACCAACCAGCGATTTTGTCCAAATTTTTTTCCTTTTTTTAAAAGAAAAACGCTGCCCGTGCAGCGTTTTTAAAACTTTCCTATAAATTGGTTGAAGTATAGTTAACTCTCCCTTCAAACTTCTTCTTATAAATTGGTGAAAGTATAATTTTCAGTCGGTAACTCTCCCTTCAAACTTTTTCAAAAGTCTTTCCTCTATAAGGTAAGTTTTGATTTATTTTATTTTAAATTTTAAAATTAATTTTTAACTTTTATATGGTATTGTGAACATATTCGTCTATAAATAATTATATTAACATCAACACTTATTTTTATATTTTGTATATAGATATGCATCCGTCAAATATGTACGTTCATCCTGGTCCAGTAGAGTATGATGTATTAAAAGTTCAAGTTCATCATCGTTCTGAAGGAATTTGGAATGATAGCTTAAGAGAAGAGAATTCTTGCTTATATACGCGTCGTGGTGATGCTGAATTTTGGCAACATATAAAATATCATCCATTACATCTCGCATTCGTCAGTATTTTAAAAATTGTAGGTTTAAATGAATTCTTGATGTAGGATGTGTGCCGTATGACTCCGGATTAATTTCTGCTTTAATTGAAAGGTGGCGTCCAGAAACGCATACCTTTCACATGCGAACTGGCGAGGCTACAATAACTTTACAAGATGTAGAAATTTTGTTCGGAATGGTAATAGATGGTAGTCCTATAATTTTGAATGGCGCTGATACTTTAGGAGTTTTGGGTATACAAGAAATGATGTTTGAATTAACGGGATGGTTATCCGATAATGATTGTTTTTCTGGTGTTAGTAGACTGTTAACATATAAATTAATTGAGCATATTGAGGGTTGTGAGACAGTTTGGTTATTTACAACATTCCTAGACCGTGTACCCAATTTTTCGAACATCATTTTAAGCGTGATAAACGATCTAACATAAAACAAGAGGATATAGATGCATTTAACTACACACAATATTTATGGGAACAACGTCAAAATTGTATATTTCAACCTCCATTTGTAAGTGATCAAGCAGATTACTTTCGTTGGTACATGAGGCCTTCTGGCATGTTCATTGGAAATCCACAACATGTTGTGATAGAGGGTATCAACACATGGCAGGAAGACTGTAACGACCTGATTCCGTCGTTAGGGAAAAGCCAATGGGGAAAGAATTGGGGATAAAAAACTTTTTGATAGTAACTTGGAATTTCCTAACCTAGTCCAGATTTGGACGAAATCAGAATCAGTGAGGTCTAGGGAAATCTGGTAACGAATGAGGGATCTAATTATGAATTTGATCACATAAGTAGATAGCTAAGACGTTAAGGAACCCGTACGATTTTACAGAATCGAATTCGGGCGAGTAGAACTCCTGAAACTAATCTTAGCGTGAACGAGTAGTTTTTGAATGTCATGGGTTGAAGGTGTGTTGTGAAATGGGGGTTTGAAAATCTAATTTCGACTCTCTATTTCCGTGCAAACCACCAGGGCGGGGTCGCTGTAGCGGGATGAGGTCCGCCACAGTGGGACAGATGCGACTTAAGTCGGAAATAAACCCCAAAAACATTATTATTCTGCAAGTTTCGTTCTTGAGAGCTAAGAAACTACCCAGGGCAAGTTCTTGACAGTTTTCCACATCTTCTAGCACTAAAGGTAAGGATTTTACTTCCCTAATCCGTAGAACTTAGTTTCTTGGGTAATTGTTGTTGGGGGAAGGCTTTGATTTGGGAATTATGGTGGAAAATGCCCTAATTTGGATATTGGGATCATGGGTTATTGGGTTAGTTATAATCCGGGTAAATTAGACCTTAATTATTGATCCTCGCGTTATATTGATTGTTTGTAGACCAAGAACAAGCGGAAAGAATCCGGAAAGGGAAGAATCAAGTTTCGTAGGGGATTCAAGCTTTGTTCGAGGTAGGTGATGGTGTGATTTCATGTTTGTGTGATGTATGTTAGTATTTGCTTCATTGTAATGCATGTATGTATGCGAATGTTGCACTATTGATCACACCTAATGTAAATGAGTATGAATGAATGATTGTAAGTCATGAATCAACACTTGATTGTATGATTATGAGAATGTACATTGTGATTGTGGCATGTTGAATGGATTGGGTGTCACGTTCCGACACACTAACTGGGATCGGATGTCACGTACCGACATACATATTGGATCGAGTGTCACGTTCCGACACACTAACTGGGATCGGATGTCACGTACCGACATACATATTGGATCGGGTGTCGTTCCGACACACTAACTTGGATCGGGTGTCACGATCCGGCACACTAACAATTTGGGTATGGGTTCCATGAGAGGACCATTGACTTGTCATATATACTTGTATTGAGAATGAGGAATTGTACGTTGCTCGTAAATGATAATTGATATTGTATATGTTCAGTGTATGCATGTTTATGATGTTGTAATAACTTATATATGTTTCACTTATTAGAATAGCCGCGTGATCCTACCAGTACACGATGATTGTGTACTGATACTGCACTTGCTCTTTCTTTGTTGAGTACAAGGCATCTTCAAGCGGCTACTGATAGACCTCATCTAGGAGATCCGTGATCAATAGAATTCAAGGGTGAGTCAGTTCTTCCGGGCTGCCATGAGTTGTCTTTTGTTTATGTCCACATCTTCGGACTTAGACTAGTGCTTTAGATTTTCTTATGTTTAATTGGGTTGTACCCATTTCCTTAGACTTATGGTTCCTTGTTAGAGTTTCGGTACATTGACTTTCAGGTTCTAGGGAATAATTTTCGCAATGTTTTGTTAGTCGTTGTTAGATCTTTTGGAGTTTATGGGAACTCTATTTGACTCTTGTATTTTAACCTGCTTCCGTATCTTTAAATGTTTTAGTTTTCGTTAATTTGGTTAGTTGGGTTGTAGTAACGGTTCTTCCACCTGAGGGTTAGTGTGGGTGCAACTCACGACGGTCTGGGGTCGTGACAAAGACATGAGGCATTAGTATGTATATTATGAAAATTTAAAATTATTATATCAATCTTTAACAATTTTTTTGTTATTAATAATTTTTTATTCATTTTAGGCTTGGGGTCATGAAATGCAGTATCGTCAAGCTCGGATGATTGAAAATGATGAAAATCAATCTAATGAAATGAGACAATATGCGGAGGAAGTCGCTCGTATTTCAATGGAGTCAATGAATGCGGCCTCCCAGGGAACGTGATTGAGCTTTGCTCCTGATTACAATCCTCCCACTCAATACGAGGAACCGCCACCAGTACAAGTATCTCGCCGATCGCGACAAACAACACCTAGAGATGGTGCACGTCGAGGTAGAAGGAGCGTTGGTGAAGGTCATGGTCAAAATCGTGCGTAGCATCATTTGATTGATGAAGATAATTTGGTTGATAATAACACACATTTGGTGGCTACTCCCGAGCCTTATTATCCCACGTTTGATTTTTCTGCAGGGCCCTCTAACACTAATGCTAGTTTTTCAAGTCAGGAAACAGTTGGTTTTGTAACTCCACATGTTCCGATATCTGGTTTTGCGCAATTCAGCGGATCTCAGTATGGTATTCAACATGGTATGCTTGAATTTCCTATACATAATTCTCCATTTGGTGGGAGGTTAAATTTTTCAAATGTAAGTATGATAATTTTAATTGAAATTTTATAATTTTTTCTTAATTTTTTGTGCATATTTATTTAATTATATTATAGGTAACCGTGTCTCATGATCCAAGATTTAATGCTGAAGCTTCACAACATTCAATTTTTGATAGAGAAAATCCACCTCGAAGATCATCCAGGCTACACAAATCAACTAGATGTGGAACAGACAGTCACTATCAAAATGAGGAAGATTCGGATGATTCTGAAAATGAAGACGTAGAAGATTCGGAAAACTCAGAAGAATAATTTTATATGTGTTGAAATTTGTTGTTTCGGGTAAATTTCAATAAAGAGTTTGAAATTTATTGTTTTGTGCAGTAAGATTCTTCTCTTTATTTTCAACATTTGCATTCTGTTTCTTTTCCTTTAAGTTAGGTCAAATCATTACTTTTTAAGTTAGGTCAAATCATTACTTTTTAATTTACGTTAAATCAATTATATAGTTTTAATATAAATGTAGTGTACTTACAAAATACTAAATTATCTTTTTACTTTTTAACTCACTTGAAAGGTGAATTTAATCAATATATTTAAAATGTAACAAGACAGATTAAATGCATATCAACAAGTATTTAAAAATGATATATTATTATATTAATCATTTTAAAAACATAGACAATATATTTAAAATCGAGTAGGACATCGTGCCTTTGTGTGACCCGTTTCCTTACAAACACACTATATATTTGGCGATGCGAGCCAGAGATATATCCATATCATTCTTAAGTCGGCTTCTTACTTGCACACCATATGTCCGCAAATATTCAGTATTTGCAATTAAATTAAATGGAGTTGACGGCCAATACATTTCTTCACCCACTGGGGTAAATGTCTCAGTGTATGTTTGTTTGTAATATTTTGTACTATAGAATTTACTTACATATGACTTTGGCTCGATTCTGCGAAGTCCACAAAATTTAATGGCATGCGAGCAAGGCATATGATAATTTCTCCATTTTACACAAGAACATTTCTTACCCTTTGCAGTAACCTTGTGGACATTTCCACCTTTACCATCATGAGCAAAAGTAAGAATTTCAAATACTCCATCAACAGTGTTGTAAGTCATCATATCAGTGTGCCCTTGAGCTCTTTGATAATAATTATTAATTTTTTTTTATCTATTGCAAGAGGCCACGACATATTACTTTGAAATAATGCGATAGCAAGGTTGTTTCGTTCGACAAAGCGATCAACAAGAGCTTTGAACGTCATTCGAACCATGGCAGTCACAGGAAGCCCCCGAGCTTTTTTCAATAAACCATTATATGACTCAGACACATTTGTCGTCAAGGCACCCCATCTACAACCACCATCCTTATACATTGTCCATTTTTCCAAAGGAAATTCATTTAACCATTTATATGCTGCAGGAGACAATATTTTGATTTGTTGCATCCGTTGCACAAATTTCTTCTTATGGTGCTCTATAGCAGCCAACCACATTAATTTCTCGAGGTCACTATTTACAAATTTTTTATTAAAATGTGCTTTTAAGTGTCTAACACAAAGTCTATAGTATGTGTTGGGTGGACTCAACCAATCATAAGATTGAATACATTGCAAGATTCCTTGATGGCGGTCAGAAATGAGGCCAATTCCTTGTCGCTCACAAACAACATGTGTCCATAATAACTTTAGAAACTCTCACGTGCAACTAAAGCATATGCAAGTGAAAAAATATTTCCATTCGCATCAATCCCAACCGCAATTAATAGTTTCATATCATACAAACCATAAAGATGTGTGTCGTCGATGGATATGACCGGCCTACAACTTTTGAAACCATCAATGCTCTGCTTGAAAGCCCAAAAAAGAAATTTAAAGATTTGCTCACCTTGCATTTTTGTAGAATGATGCTCCCACTCAATAATAGTGCCTGGATTGAATAATTGTAGTGCAACCATGTATCGAGGTAATGCCTTAAATGAACTTTCAAAATCACCATAAATCATTTGAAATGCTTTTCTCCGGCCTTTTTGTGCTTTTCTATAACTAGGAGTATAGTGATGTTTTTCTTTAATGATTTCACGGATCATCTTAATATTTATGTCTGGATTTTGCATAACATATGGTATCAATGAAGTGACAATTATGTTACTATTCAAATTGAAATGATCCTCCTTATAATTATCTGTAAGACAAGTATGCGATTCAATCATTTTTCCTGCCTTCCATGTAACACTTGAAATCTCTCTAAAGCGAATCATCCAATTACACACCAACTCATGACGCTTGCAAATAACTCTCCAACTTTTACTCTTGGATTGATCACAAAGAATTATTTTTTTATTGCAAGACTATATGCTCTTACGGCAGATTTCATTTGCTTCTTATTCATAAATAGCATACCTAGTTGCATATACAAATTAGATTAATCAACATAAAATAAATAAATAAATTACTACAAAATATTTAGTTTGCAACAGTCAAATCTGACTTAATATATTTAGGATTTTTTGAATTTCAAAGTGCAGTTCGGATAGAACCATCATCTCTTGTATAGATAAAATCTTCTGCACTTTCTTCAGTGTGATCTAAGTATGGAACCACAGTAGAATGATGATTAACACTTTGATCTTCAACGGGTGCATTATCCACATCATCATCATCATCCTTAATTATTTCATCATTGTTTGTTAATTCAGCCTCCAAAAGTTCATCACTATGCAACTCACCAACTCGTTCATCACCCATAACATTATTATTCACAATTTGTGTACAATAATTCACTGCATCTTGAAGTTGGTCACACCTATAAATATAGTAATATAAATATATTGCATATTAAAATAATTTTTAATTTAATAAATAAGAAAATATCACTTTATTTACCTATCAGTTGACTCCAGTAGAAAAAAATTCAAGTGGATGGAAGTATAGCTAGGCTTTCCCATATTGTAATCGGGCACACTCCAATTCAAATAATGATCATGAATATATAAGATAGTTTTTGTTTATGAAATCGCTGTGTCAGAAGCGATATTTAAAAAAATCGCGCAACCTCTTTCTAGCGATATCCTTATAATGATCATGAATATATAAGATAATTTTCTTTTTTTACCAAATCCCCACCGAATTATTACATGTTGACTAGTAGTACGCAACCTCTTTAAGTGGTTTTCGAGAGTTAATTATAACTAATATTCATTAATTTACTATTTTTTTTTATCAATAACGTGAATAGACAAAGGCTAGTACTACTAACTAATATATTCCCACTGTTATTGCAGCGATTTTTAAGGAAAAAAAAATTCTTTCACCAAAATCGCTGCCAAGGCAGTGATTTTAAAAAAAATAAAATTGTTTTACTAAAATCGCTACCTGTGGAGCGATTTTCAATATAATTTTAATTTTAAAAATATTTTTTTTTATAAAAATGCTGCCAGAGCAGCGATTTTATTCTTTTTTTAAAAAAATTCGCCAAAAACGCTGCACGGGCAGCGATGTTCTTTTAAAAAAAGGAAAAAAAATTTGGACAAAATCGCTGATAGGTCAGCGATTTTGATTGTTTAACGGAGTAACGGCGTCAAAACAAAATCGCTCCGCCACCAGCGATTTTGCACTTTTGGTTAAACAAAAGTTTGATGTGCCCTTTTGGAATTTTTATCAATTTTTTTTGCCCTTTAGGCTCCGGACTCTTATTAATTAAGTGAATTGTTGAGATGTTTTTTTTATAGTTTAAAACAAGTAAGTTATTCAAAATTCATGAAAATTGTTAAATTTATTTTTCACTTTTACTCTTCATTTAATGAGTTTCTTAACTACTTTACATTTTCTAAAGAATAGTGTGAGAATAATAATAAAAGTAATTGTGGAAAGTAACTTTTAATTTATGCCCTTAAATATATTTTTTCTTAAATAATGTATCAAATTCACTTAATATGGACTAGAGGGAGTAATAACCCGCTAATTAATTTGGTTGAGTAGGGTGGGTCATTACACAAAGTTGTCTAATTTTAGTAATTAAATTTGAGACCTTGCGCGCTACTAAAGGAATTAACCATGGATAATGTTTAGTAGGTAAACAACAGTTAATTCCATTTAGCTATAGATTACTAGAAAATGTAATTGGCTAATAGAATTTTAGGGATGAATTAGCTAAAGATTAGAGATAAATTCCGATGTGGGATATATTAATAATTTGAGGGGATTCTGAGTTATCAAGATATTTATGAATTGAATAAGTCCTGTTGTAGCAATATATATCCTTATGCAGGGCATCGATGGGATTCGAATTCCATATGCAAGTTGGTATTTGGGAATAAAGTTTGGAGCATTTTTGAATGGGCAAGTGTTAGAGATGACTACCACGAAATGTGGGAGAAGAATGAGATGCCTTTTTTATCTGATTAGAATCATCAATTAATTCAATCTTGGGATAATAGTCATAGTCCTATAAATTTGACAAACTTGAATCAACATTTTTCATAAGCAATCATCCAAAATGGGTCTCCAAACTGATATGTATCCTTCTCATGGCTTCAAGCAGCAGCAGCAGCAGCATAGCTACTATGACGATAACGACTACTATTCCTCGGAGGATAATTATTACAGCAACAATGGCTCAAGCATGCAAATGAAGAAGCCTTATGGTTATCCCACCACTACTCCTCCTCATCAGCCAACCCAAAATCATCACATGATGATGAGCCATGCCGGCTATAGCCACGATGACAAGTACCAAACTGGGCATATGTCTCATGATTCTGCTAATATTTCCAGCTATGGAAGTGGAATGCAACACTCTTCCAACACTAATGGTGCCTATGGATCAAGTGGAATGCAACACTCTTCCCACGCCAATGCTGGCTATGGAAGTGGAATGTATGGAAGTGCAATGCAACAATCTTCCCACATTAACGATGGCTATGGGAGCGGAATGCAGCATGCTTCCCACATGAGTGGTGGCTATGGAAGCGGAATGCAACATTCATCCCACATGAATGATGGCTACGGCAGTGGAATGCAGCACTCTTCACAGATGAATGGTGCTTATAGGTGTGGGATGCACCACTCTTCACACATGAATGGTGGTTATGGAGGTGGGATGCAACAATCTTCCCACACCACATATGTCCAGGGGAGTAGAGAACGATTCCAATAGGAAGCCTGGTTACTATGAACAGCATAACAATAACAATATTGATATGAAGAGTTTGAATGACTAAATCCCCAAAAGCGTTTTGTGCATAGTGGAACTATATATGGGTGTTTTGGTTGAGTCTTTGGCTATATTACAAAGGCCTAAAACCTAAATAATGAATCTAAACAACCCTGCTACTATGTACTCTTCCATGTATTACTTACTTTTTTGTACCCAAAACTATGAATAATTTGAATTAAATGTATTACTGTTTTTGATAAAGTCATTTCCATCTACTTTTACTATTCGTGGGCTTATTTGGAGTTACCTCATTTTCATTTATAAGTTCAAACTAGGAAAAAGATGAAAAGTGTTGGCAGAAAGGCATCGATCCTCCCATTTTCCTAAAATTATTATCACAACTATAGCGGTTAAAATGAGCTCATATGTTTTTTATGAAAAATACATAACTAAAAACATAACTAGCATATCTACTCAATCTAGCTATAGTTTTAAGAAATAACATAACTCAACGGAGGTTTCTTTTTTCCTAGAAGAATCATAAAGTACTCTCTTCTATCTATCCCCTCTTTGCTCTCATCGGTAACCCTTCTTCATCAAATCTCCACCAGTAAAGAATCATGGATAAACTTCTCCAAATAAAATATAATATCACCATCATCATCTTATCCATGTATCGATCTCCAACTTAAAGAATTTGCAGATCCAATTTTCAAATAAAGTTCAGATCAAGTTTAGATTTTCTCAGATCTACAGAGTTTGGTTAGGAATTGAAATAAATCATTTATGAATTCATATAGAGGAGAGTAATAGGAAGAAGTAGTGAAACTATTTGGAGATGGTCGACTGATGGCGGTTGTTTGATTTTTCTCAGATATACGGAGGTTGGTTGGAGGAAATGACTTGTGTATTCATCTAGAGGAAGATGCATGAAATAGGTAGTGAAAAATTTGGGGGCATTTGGAGGTTTTTGGGGAGAAGTCTGGTGCAGTGGGCTATTAATCCCCGAGACTTCCCCCTAGACACGATACGGTGCTGAGAGCCATAAGTTATCCCAAGCTAATCTCATCGCATGACATGATAGTAAGATATACAAATCAAGAATTGAAAAGCGGAAGATAACTGGAACAGGTCTATTTAAACAAACAAAAATAGACAAATATCTAAGTACGCATGAACAAATCTAACTGACTGTCTGAAAAGTCTCTACTAATATGAGTTGCTAAGACAAGCCCCTAGATAACTCTAAAGTCTGAAAACTGAAAGGAATATAAGGGGTTGTCCTCGGAGAAATGAGGACTCTGTTGGGTATTATTTGCCCTAAGTTTCTTTCCATAAATAGATTTTCCTTTTAGGAAAAGGTTTAGGAGTGGCTAGTCCTTTTCTTGTAGGAAAAGATTTAGGACTCTATAAATGGAGACTTGTTCCTTCTAACTTAATCATCATTCACAATGTAGTCCTAAGGGCTTTGTGAGTTTTGGTTGGGGGGAGAATTTATGGAACACAAGTGATACTTTATCACTTGTGTGAACCTCCTTATATTTCGAGTGAATTGGTTGAGATTATTTCTCTCTATATTTTGTACTCTCGTGTTTATATAGTGAATTGCTCATCTCCTTTGTGGACATAGGTCGATTGACCGAACCACGTTAAATCCTTGTGTCTTATGGTGTATTTCTTGTTTGTCTTCTTACTCGTGGTCTTTCAAGGTTTGTTTTGTTAGTTTCCGCATAACACCTAATTATTTTTCGATCCTAACAAGTGGTATCAAAGCCAGTTTCAATGATGGATACAAGATCAGTGGTTGGATAATCGATGGTTGAACCAGGTTAAAACTCGGGTGTTCATCTTGGCGGGTGTAGTTCTTGCCGCAACCTATTTTGACAGTAATAAAGATTTTTGTTGGAGAAATTGTTTCAGAGAAGTTCTCTGTATTGAGACATAAATTTTACATAGTAGATTATGAAGATGAGATGCAAGTTGTTGAAGATTATTTGAAGAAGGTGGACACATTTATTTTGTCAGAATTTCAGACCAAGGGGGAGATTTGTTGGGTATTAATTGCCTTGAGTTTCTTACCATAAATAGGTTTTCCTTTTAGGAAAAGGTTTAGGATTGACTAGTCTTTTTCTTGTAGGAAAATGTTTAGAGCTCTATAAATATAGACTTGTTCCTAATAACTTAATCATCATTCACAATGTAATCCTAGGGGCTTTGAGACTTTTGGTTAGGGGGAGAATTTGTGGGACACAAGTGATACATTATCATATGTGTGAATCTCCCATGTATTCCGAGTGAATTGGTTGATGTTATTTTTCTCTATATTTTGTACTCTCATATTTGTATAGTGGATTTCTCATCTCCTTTATGGACGTAGGCTTATTGAACGAACCACATTAAATCTTAATGTCTTTTGATATATTTCTCGATTGTCTTCTTACTCATGGTCTTTTGAGGTTTTCTTTGTTAGCTTCTGCATTACACCTAATTATTTCGGTCCTAACAAGTGGTATCAGAGTCAGGTTTAATGATGGAGCTAGGTTCAATGATGTATCCAGGTTCGATGGTTCAATGATGGAGCCAGGTTTAGTGGTTCGATAATTGATGATTGAACCAGGTTAAATATTGGGTGTTCATCTTGGCGGATGTAGTTCGAGGTGCAACTTATTTGACAGTAATGAAGATTTTGTTGGAGAAATTGCTTCAAAGAGGTTCTCTGTGTCGAGACATAGATTTTATGGAGGAGATTATGGAGAAGAGATGCAAGCTGTTGAAGATTATGTGAAGAATGTGGAAAAATTTATTTTGTCAGAAATTCAGGCCAAGGGGGAGATTTGTTGGGTATTTCTTACAATAAATAAATTTTCCTTTTAGGAAAAGGTTTAGGAGTGCCTAGTCCTTTTCTTGTAGGAAAAGATTTAGGACTCTATAAATAGAGGCTTGTTCCTTCTAATTTAATCGGCATTCACAATATAGTCCTAGGGGCTTTGAGAGTTTTGGTTAGGAGAGAATTTGTGGGACACAAGTGATACATTATCACTTGTGTGAACCTCTTTATATTCCGAGTGAATTGGATGAGGTTATTTCTCTTTATATTTTGTACTCTCGTGTTTATATAGTGAATTACTCAACTCCTTTATGGACGTAGGTCGATTGACCGAACCACGTTAAATCTTTTTATCTTTTGGTATATTTCTCATTTGTCTTCTTACTCGTGGTCTTTCGAGGTTTGCTTTGCTCGCTTTCGCATGACACCTAATTATTTCGGTCCTAACAGACTCACCAATAGTGTTGCTAGTTGATTAGAGATAGTATTAACCGTGAGATGGATACAGAACATCAGAACCTATATTATCGAACAATATAGGCAGAAAGCATGTGGTTAGTGAGGAATATACATAATAAACATGATATTTGAACATACTAAATATGTAAAACATATTGATATAATAACCAAGTTGAATAACATGAAGTTGAGATATTCTGAACTGAAATACAAAAGTACAAGGTCGTGCAATAAGTGAAATTCTGATTATGGGAGATACTAAAATCGATATAAACCATGTGAGCAACTACATGGAGTTCAGCGTACTACCCCCATACCGAAAAGAGGGTGTCCAATACTTATCATCGTAAGGGACCTGATAACAGAGATAATGTTGATTCACTAAGTTAATGCCTATCTGAGACAAATCATACGGTGGCACGTAGTTCTGAGACTTAGATATTGCTACTAAAGGTCTATGGACGCTGATCGAAAACCTTCATCTCTAAATCTTCTCGGTGCTATGTATTACTCCCAACGAAAACATGCATAATCTATAAACACTAAGGGGTAGAGTGTATAAGAATAATGCTAAATAGAGTGTATTAGCAATGCTTGCATTAGTAATGCTTGTATTAGTTATGCTTGCATTAGTTATACAGAGATTATTTCTTATGCATTGTTTGGTTTGGTGTATTAAAAATAACATGTATTGTACAAAAATATTATTTACAAAAATATCCTCCACAATTATGGTGAAAAATATATAAAAGGGGTTTTAAGGGGTAATTGTGTCTTTAAAAATGCTAATGCATGCATTAAATCCCTTTGCATTACTAATACCTAGAAATCTATGGTATTAGTAATACACTCCCTAATACACAATAGAGTGTATAACTAATGCAAGCATTAATAATACCTAGCATGAAAAAGTGCACCAAACAAGGTACTACTAATACATAGAGCTAATGCATGCATTAATTTTGCTAATACACTCTACCAAACGACCCCTAATAGTCTGATAATACTGAATCATACTAATAGCTAATACATACTAAGTAGCTCATAAATCATGACTGAAAATAATCTGGAAGACACCTTATCTGAAAGCATCTAAATCATGAAAATCTAATTAAATGAGACATGAATCTGAAATAGCATAATTTGAGTCATGAAAATACTTGTATATTGAGGACTCGTGAAAATAACATTGAAATCATGAGATTCATGAGTAAAACATGCAATTAGGGACTACACATGAAGAAAAACTAATTTACAATGAAAATCCATGAAGATCATAAAATGTTCTAACTTGTGGGAATCATAAACTTGAAAATTTGAAGTTTCTTTGGGACTCAATAGGTGAAGGGATACCCATTGATGAAATCCTACATACCTTGAGTAGAAATCTATTGGCTTGATTCCTTCAATGGAAACTTGAAGCTTGAAATCCCAGTTCTTGCTTTGGGAGAAGACTTGAGAGAGAGAAAACTTTGATTTGGGAGAGTTAGGAAAGAATGAGAGGTTAGGATCACTAGAAATCTTTTAATCCAACTTAGAATAGTTAAAAATGACGTAGTATAGGAACTAAAAAAGTGGAAAAAAACCAAAGTAACTCTGTCTTAAAACTGACGGAGGCCCCTTGACGGACCCCTCTATGGTCCGTATAACAATCAACATACCGTGAAGGTGTCCGTAAAAGATAGAGATTTTTGGGTTTCTGAAGGTCATTTTACGGAAGCTTCTATGGTCCGTAGGTCTGTCCAAGGGTCATATAAGTGTCCATTAAAGACAGAGTTTCCTAGGTTCTAGAGTCTAGATCTACGGATCGATCCATAGTCTGTAAAAGTTTCCACCATCTATAAAACAGTCTGAAACTTTCTTACAAATTTTCCAAATTATGAGCTCTGGCTTATGAGTACCATCACGGCATGTGGTTCGTTTCACGGTCCGTGGAGTAGTCTGTAAAATCAAATCTTTTCGCAGACTTTAGTTCTTACTGATCCTTCCAAGGTCGGATATGGGCTTAGGAACTTTTAGAGTGTTACAATATTTTCCTCTTAGGAACATTCGTTATCGAATGAAGTTTAACTAGAGGCTAAATAGAGTAGGGGAGGATCTGCAACCTAATATTGAAAGATAAACACTGAAAACTGAAGGAGTGACTGACTTCGAACTAAAACATACAAGATGATCTGATTTCATGAACATGCATGCATACGGAGACAAGAGAATAATTGAAAGACATGAATCTGAAAGAGTACTAAGGAGAAACTATTACCTCATGCTGAAAAGGAACTGAAAGGGAAAAGATGGGGATACTTGGACATCATTTTGCTTCGATTTCTCAAGTAGCACCCTCAACTAATTTATTTCTCCAAAGGACTTTCACTGAAGTGACTTCCTTATTCCTCAACTTATGAACCTGACGTTCAATGATCTCAACTGGGACCTCTTTTTAAGAGAGTCTTTCATTCACACTAATACTTTCTAAAGTCACAATTGAAGTCAGATCACCAATGCACCTCTTCAGCAAGGACTCATGGAACACTGGGTGCACTAATGCTAAATTTGAAGGCAAATCCAACTTGTAAGACACATTATCAAAATGCCTCACAATCTGGTAAGGGCCTACATAACGGGGACTAAGCTTTTCTTTCATACCATACTTCATCATTCCTTTCATGGGTGAAATATTTAGATAAACTCAATCATCTATAGAAAATTCATGTTATCTTCTCCTCACATCTGCATAAGATTTTTGTCTACTCTGGGCCGTTCTAAACCTATCTCTAATATGTCAAATTTTTTCCATGGCCTCATGAACTAACTCGGGCCCTATCAAAGCCACCTCACCAACTTCGAATTAACCAATAGTATATCTACACCTCCTACTATGTCAACACACAATCTTTTGTCTCTTGATATAATGCCTCACCAATAGTATTTTTCCTCTCTTCTCTTTTGTTACACAATAACTCACACATAAATAATTAAATTAATGTGTTTGAGAAGGTTTAATTATATGCCTTTAGACAAATGTATATCTTCTTTGTGTTGGGTTTTAAAAGGTGTGAATGGAAAATGAAGAGTTGCGATTTTTATGAAAAATTGTGATTGTAATGAAAAGTTGCGACTTTTATGAAGAGTTGTGACTTTTATGTAAAGTTGTGACTTTTATGAAAGGTTGTGACCTTTTAGAAGGATTGTAACTTTTCAACGGGTTGTGATTTTTCTGATAAGGCACAATAAATATTTGTTCACACTACACTTTGTTGTCTATAAATAGAGAGTTTCCTCTTATTTTTCAACAAGGAAAAAACCAATTTTCTGGACTTCTTCTACTAGTACTAAATCTAGTATTCTAAGTGTACTTTATTACCATTGAGTGGTTCGTTGACACCGTAGTTTTAGGTACCGATACACCGGTGAGTAAGTTCGTTCTATCCTGGGAGGATATATTCCATTAACCTCGGGTACTTGAGGGGAAAAATTTTCTTAAGGGGACACTGTGCATTCAGTGGGCTTGATTTTCTTCTTTAAGAAAAATATTTTGTATATATTTCTAATCTGTTTCTGATTCTATTTTTTCTACTGGTTTTAATTTTCTAGTTTTGAAAATGCTCTTTAAACTTTGTTGTTTCTTATCAAGTTCTTCAAAGTTTTTGTTCTAAGTATCTTAGGAATACAAGATGAACAACAATCTTAAGAAAATTATTATAATATTGGTATTTCTTGTATTCTACTGACTGAGGGAAACAATGTTGTTCATCTTGTATTCCTAAGATACTTAGAACAAAACTTTGAAGAACTTGGTAAGAAACAACAAAGTTTAAAGAGTATTTTCTAACTAGAAAATTAAAACTAGTCGAGAAAATTGAATCCGAAACAGATTAGAAACAATATAAAAATATTTTTCTCAAAGAAAGAAAATCGAGCCCACTGAATGCACCGTGTCCCCTTAAGGAAATTATTCCCCTCAAGTACCCGAGGTTAATGGAATATATCCTCTCAAGATAGAACGATCTTACTCACCAGTGTATCGGTACCTAAAACCACGGTGTCAGCGAACCACTCAACGGCAGTAAAGTACACTTAGAATACTAGATTTAGTAGTAGTAAAAGAAGTCAAGAAAATTTCATTTTTAAAATGAGAGGAAATGCCTCAATTTATAGAAAACAAAGGGTAGTGTGAAAAGGTTCTTATTGTGCCTTACCGGAAAGGTCACAACCCTTTGGAAAAATCACAATATTTCAGAAAGGTCACAACCTTTCATAAAAGTCACAAATTTTCATAAAAGTCACAACTTTTCAATAAAAGTGCAACTTTTCATAAAAGTCACAACTCTTCATAAAATTCGCAACTTTTCATAAAAGTCACAACTCTTAATAAAAGTCGCAACTCTTCATTTTCCATTCACACGATTTAAAACCCAACAATCCCCCACATGAATGGAAAATGACTCCAAGACAAAGAAACGGACAAGTATGTGTACTTTACAAGCAAGAATTAATTGCATCTGGATAAGTAGGTGTCCCCTTGGACTTTCTGTAGTGAACATATGTCGGATATACTCGGTCAATCGGTAGATGTGATATCTTTGAACCGTCGAGCTTTGGTGTATACCTAGACAACCATATGTCACACAATTAACCCTTTACCGTTTATGGTTCTTACGGTTGTGTTCGTTTCAGCCATGAACACCTCCTGGTTTCATGAGTGTATATAGAATAGGCTTTTGACAATAATTCTCTTTGAAGCGGCTTATACT
>JAJONR010008562.1:0-29531 GCA_029582245.1 Solanum etuberosum | reverse complement strand
GTTTTAAGACTTGAGTTTCGAGTTGAGTAAAGAGTAAAGAGTGAAGTTCATTTCCTTCAAAAGAGTATATGGGGACTATGTATTCCCAAAGAGTAAATTTTTTCACATTTAAACAAGAAAGGAAACACCGATTTCCAAAAGAGCCTTTGAGCTAGTTTTTCAGTAAAGTGTAAATGCTTTCACAATTAAGCAATAGAGGAAATACTGATTTCCTAGAGATGCCTTTGGGCTAGTTTTTGAGTAATTATCTCAAACCACAGAAAGAGTTATGTTTTTAAACATATGAGCTAGTTATATTTTTGGAGTAGTATTGAGCACCGATATGGGGGAGAGTTCAGACAACTCACAGTCCCCATAAATTATGTAGCCATCATGGGTAGAAAAGGGTCATACTTTTTAGATGATTCCTTAGTGCTTTTTAGCATAGACTAGTGGATCCACTTAGTGAGTTAGGTTTTATACCCCCGGCAAGGTATAGGACGGCCCTGGCAGTGTGAGGCAAAATGTTGTATCATCACATAGCTCATAGTGATGGTTATCTGTTAGAGAAACTCCCACAGAGATATTTTGTATTCTTATATACACAGAGTTA
Organism: Solanum etuberosum; assembly: GCA_029582245.1. Taxonomy (NCBI): domain Eukaryota; kingdom Viridiplantae; phylum Streptophyta; class Magnoliopsida; order Solanales; family Solanaceae; genus Solanum; species Solanum etuberosum. The sequence goes on along the minus strand of JAJONR010008562.1, from coordinate 28,939 downwards.
TTTGTATTTTCATATACAAACTGAGTTATTGTGTGTTTTTCAATACACTGAGTTGTTTTTACATGTTCTAAAGCTTTTCTTTATATTGCATCTGTATTGTTGCTTTATATTGAGTTGAGTATTCAGAGTTGAGTACCTAGAGTTGAGTATCCAGAGTTGAGCACCCAGAGTCGAGTATCTTATAATCCAGTTGAGTCTTATTTCACTGAGATGAATATCCTATTATTGAGTTAAGCCTTATTTCACTGAGTTGAATATCCTATTGTTGAGTTGAGCCTTATTTCACTGAGTTGAATATATTATCATTGAGTTGAGCCTTATTTCACTGAGTTGAATACCTTATCATTGAGTTGAACTATGTTTCTTTGAGTTGAGTTGAGTTGAGTGAGCGGAGAAGAGGTAAGTATGTTTCTTTCCCACCAGTTCAAACTTATGTTTACGCTTCAGAATTCCCCTTACATACTCGTACATTCCACGTACTGAGCCATTTGGGCTGCATCATTTCATGATGCAGATACAGGTATTCAGGGTCATCAACATGAGCTTAGTTGGTACCACATGGAGTTCGAGTTAGCTATGGTAAGCCTCCTTGCTTCCGGAGGGTTCCACTTTTACTTTCAATTATATTAGTTGTTAGGATGTCGTGGGTCGTGTCCCAACTTCCATCTTTGTCAGTTAGAGGCTCCATAGATAGACAGTAGAGTTTCAGAAGTCTGTTCATTTATTTTGTTAAATATTTAAAAGACTTAAGTTGCCTATTTTATGGCGAGTTGAATATATATTATTTTTATTCAGAGTTATTCATTCGAGTTAAAGATTTGTAATTGAGTTCAATGAATTTTATTCAATATTTAAACTTTGTATGCTTGAGTTAGTCTTCCACTTGTAGTCAGCCAGGATGAGGGTTCGCTTGGGGACCAGAAATGGTTCTCGAGTGCCGGCCATGTCCAGGGTGTTGGCTCGGGTCGTGACAGAGATGAAAATATTAGGAGTATTAAATGAGTGGGTTGAACTGAATTTGGCAGGTTTAAAATGAGTTTAGTCAATAATGACCCACCCAAAAATTACTTGGGTTACATATTAGCCCAACTTTAAATAGGCTGAAATGAACTAATCACCCACCCAAACTTGACAGGTTATATGAATTACCTATATTTTTAGAGTGTAAGTTATATGCACCGTCGATGTGTAGTTATTTTTACACCATCAGGTAGCATTGACCTGATATAGTAGGTTATTATCTTTTTGTCACGATCCAGGGGTACCCCCTAGATGTAACATTGCGTACAAGAACCCGAGAGGCCTCATACAAGCCACTTAGCTTTCATAGTCAAGATAATAGAAATCGATAAGATTTAAAATATTATCTCAACATAACCAAATTTTTAAAAGAAAAACGGAAGTCTATACACTTGTCTCAAAAACCATCTAATACAATAGAATCTCGGGACGTAGCCCGTACATCAATGTTCAAAACACAAAATGAAAAGAACATAAGGAAAGTAGTGGCCAAATTCTCGAATGAATGAGGACTCACCAATATTCAACTCTTTTTCTATTATGGATCCTAGCCACGAAGATGAGAATCGGAAATGCCGGACCCTATATTTGGATAAGAAATGTAGGCAAGAGTATGCGTTAGTACAAAAGTGTACTAAATATGATAGCATGCATAAACCTAACACAAGAGTTAGACAAGATAAGTCAAAAAGAATAATAAATTGTAACAACCTATTTTCATCGTTATGGAAAAGCCAATGGGGAAAGAATTTGGGCCAGAAAACTTTTGAGTAGTGACTTGGAAATTTCTAGCCCTAGGCCAGACTTGGACGAAATCTGAGTCAGGTGAGGTCTAGGGAAATCTGTTAATGAATGGGAAATTTAATTATGAATTTTATCACATGAGTCGATAGCCAAGACGTTAAGGAGCCCGTACGGCTTTACAAAATCAAATTCGAGCGAGTAGAACTCCTGAAACTGATCTTAGCATGAAAGGGTAGGTTTTGAACGTCAAGGTTTGAAAGTATGTTGTGACTTGGGAGCTTGGAACTCAAATTCTGAGCTTCTGTCTCCGTGCAAGCCGCCGAGAGGGGATTAATCATGCCAGGGCGGGGACGCTGTGGTGGGATAGGGTCCGTCGTGGCGGGCCAGTCGCGAATTAAGTCAGGGAAAAACTCCAAAATCATTATTTTCTGCAAAACCTCGTTCTTGAGAGCTAAGAGACGACCCAGAGAAGTTCTTGACATATTCCCACGATTTATAGCGCTAAAGGTAAGATTATTACTCCCCTAATCCATAATTTGATTCTTAGAACTTAGAATCTTGGGTAGTGATCATTAGGGGAGGGTTTTGGCCTTAAATTGATGGGGGAAAAGCCCTAATTGAACATTAGGATCTTGGGTTGGCCATGGATTGTTAGATTGACTATTATCTGGGTCAATTAGGCTATGTTTATTGATCCTTGTGTTAAATTACTTGTTTTTAGACCAAGAAGAAGCTGAACGAATACGGAAAGGGAAGGCTCAACTGTCTTAGGAGGATTCAAGCTTCGTTTCGAGGTAGGTGATGGTTTAATTTCCTTTTTGGGTGATATACACCGGTTAATTGCTTCATTGTATGCATGCGTGTATGTGAATAGTGATATGTGAATCGAATCTAATGCAAACAAGTATATATATATGAACAATTACATGCCATGAAACCATTACTTGATTGTATGACTATGAGTTATGTTCATTATGGGTGTGATTGTGATTGTGGTTGTGCTAACTGGATCGGGTGTCACGTTCTGACACATATATTGGATCAGGTGTCACGTTGCAACACATATATTGGATCGGGTGTCACGTTCCGACACATGTATATTGGATCGGGTGTCACATTCCGATGCACTAACAGTTTGGGTGTGGATTCCATGAGAGAACCACTTGTAATTATTATGTTCATGTCTATCTGCCAGTGATATTGGGAAGTTGTATGTTGCTTCTGAAATGATAATTGGATTATGTATTCTATATATGTGTGTTTATGGTGTTGTAATTGCTTGCCTATGTTTTACTTACCGGAGTAGCCGTGTGATCCTACCAGTACACTGTGGTTTGTGTACTAATACTGCACTTGCTCGTTCTTTGTTGAGTACAGGGCATCTTCAGGCGGCTACTGATAGACCTCAGCTAGGGGATAACTGATCGAGACCGAATTCGAGGGTGAGCTAGTTCTTTAAGGCTCACATGCATCCTTCATTTTTGTTTAGTCCATTCTCTTCGGACTCAGACTATAAAGTTAGATATATTCGTATGTTTAGTTTCGGGGTCGTACCCTTTTTTCTTAAACTTGTTGAATTTAAAGTTTTGGTACAATAACTTTCAGGTTCTAGGGGTTGTTTTTCCACAATACTTATGTTGGTTGTTTGCTAAATTTCGGAGTTTATGGGAACTCCATATTTCTTTAGACATATAAACCTGCTTCTGCATCTTTAAATGCTTAGTTTCTGGTTATTTTGGTTAGTCGGGTTGTAGTAATGGTTCTCCCACCGGAGGGTTATTGTCGGTGTCAATCAGGACGGTCTGGGTCGTGACAAAGTTGGTATCAGAGCCCTAGGTTCGTTGATCTCATTGTACCAAAACGGGTCTAGTAGAGTCTTGCGAAAAGGTACAGAGACGTCTGTACTTTTCTTCGAAAGGCTATAGGACTTTAGGAAAACTCTTTGTTTTCTCTTGTCTCCTTTCGTGCTATAACTTGGTTCCAATTGGTATCTGGTGATCGAAATTGGTATCTAATCTCCTTCACTCTTCTGTCTGGTGATCTAAATTGGTATCTAATCTCCTTCACTCTTCTATCTGCAGATGGTAACACTCGCTTCAACGGTGTCAGGCCCATAGCTCCCTGTCAATGAGCCCGCTGAGGAGTTCGCAACAAGAGGTCACGATCGAGGCAGGGGTAGAGAAAGAGCAAGGGGTAGAGGCCGTGGAAGGGTAGCACCTGCTAGGGGTGGAGCTCCGATTCAGAATGCTCCCAGAAATGAGAATCCTCCTCCGCATCATGAAGAGATAGAGGAGAATGTAGAGTTTGAGAATGATGAGGATGTTGGACAAGAGGAAGAGGTGCAGGTTGAGACTAAAGGTATTCCTCCCTTAGACCCAGTGTTAGCTCAACGGATTATGTCGTTCCTGAAAGGATTGGTTGGTCCTGGAGTTCTTCCCACAGTTCAAGCAACTCAAGCTCCCACCAATCCCCCTGTTGCTATCACTGTCGCCAAGGTGGGTGGAACTGTAGTTACTAATGCTTTCTTCCATCCTTTGTTGGGTCCGGTAATGACCGGGAATGAACACGAAAAATTGACCAAGTTTCTGAAACTGAAGCCTTCGGTATTCCATGGTTCTGAGAGTAAGGACGCCTATGAGTTCATCCTAGATTGTTATGAGAGGCTTCATAAGTTGGGATTTTTCCATCAGCATGGAGTAGAGTTTGTGACTTTTCAGCTTCAAGGTGAGGCTAAGCAATGGTGGAGAGCTTATGTGGAATGCAAATCGTCAGCTTTACGCCCACTCACTTGGACCCAATTTCATGCTGTGTTCTTGGAAAAATACGTTCCCCGGACTTTGAGAGATCGTAAGAAAGATTAGTTCATGGCTTTGGAGCAAGGTGGTATGTCTGTGGCTGCTTATGAGGCTAAGTTCCATGCTTTGTCTAGATATGCTACGCAATTGGTGACTACCGAGGAAGAGAGGATCCGTCTATTTGTTAAGGGACTGAATTCTGAGTTACAGGTATTGTCTGTGCACATGACTTCTGCAGGAATTTTTTTTAATGAGATAACTGATTTTGTGAAGAAAGTGGAGGGGGTGAGGCGAGACGGTCAGGCTAAGGCATTGACCAAGAAAGCTAAGAGCACGAGTAACTTTTAGGATTCCTACTCGAAAGGTTCATGAAGGCCGACACTTGCAGCCTGGCCAATTCAGTCCGCTATGCCCGCTTCTATAGGTAATTACTTGGGAACTCCACCTCAGAATTTGATTCAGGATAGCCAGGGAGCCGCACCTTCGGCGGGCAACAGGCCATCTTTTGATCGCACTTGTTATAACTGTGGAGAACCTGGTATATGAGGAAAGATTATCCCCACCCGCGCATGTTGGATTCAGCGCAGCAGCAGACTAGAGCAGTGGTACCTGTGGGAAATGGTAATAATGGTCGAAGGCATCCATAAGGTGGGCGAGGAGGAAATCAGTGAGGCCGTGGAGGTCGGGGAAATTGTAATGCAGGCAAAGGTACCGTGCAGCCAGGCAGGGAAGTCACCCATCATGAGAACAGGGCTCAGTGTTATGCCTTTCCGGGTAAGACCGAGGCAGAAACGTCTGATGCATTGATCACAAGTACTATTCTTGTTTGTGACCGGATGGATAATGTGTTATTTGATCCAGGTTCTACTTATTCTTATGTGTTCGTGTGATTTGCCTCAGAATTTGATATGATTTGTGATATACTTGATGCCTCCATCCATGTTTCTACCCCCGTTGGCGAGTCTGTCATAGTCACCCATGTCTATCGCACTTGTCCTATATTGTTTATGGGTTTTCAGACTTCGGCTGATTTGGTGATTTTGGATATGACTGACGTTGATATAATCTTAGGCATGACTTGGTTGTCCCCCTATTATGTTGTGTTAAATTGTAATACGAAATCTGTGCCTCTAGAGATCCCCGGTAGAGAAAACTTAGAGTGGGAAGGGGTGTACAAGTCTAAGCCAGCTAAGATCATATCCTCCATTAGGGATAGGAAACTAGTGGGGCAGGGTTGTTTGGCTTATTTGGCTCATATTCGGGATGTTGAGGTTGAGTCTCCCTCTATTGAGTCTATTCCCGTGGTGTTAGAATTTAGAGAAGTGTTTCCTATCGATTTTCCTGGTATGCCTCCGGATAGAGATATAGATTTCTGCATTGATTTGGAACCTGGTACTCATCCCATTTCCATCCCTCCGTATCGTATGGCTCCGACAGAATTAAGAGAACTTAAGGCTCAAATCAAAGAGCTTCTTGATAAAGGATTCATCCGTCCTAGTACTTCACCCTGGGGTGCTCTTGTCTTGTTTGTTAAGAAAAAGGATGGTAGTATGAGAATGTGTATAGACTATCGTCAATTGAATAGGGTCACCATTCGAAATAAGTATTTATTGCCTCGGATAGATGGTATTTTTGACCAATTGCAGGGTGCATCAGTTTTCTCTAAGATTGATTTAAGGACTGGTTACCATCAGTTAAAGATTAGGCCTGAGGATATACCAAAAACGACATTTAGGACCCACTATGGGCTCTATGAGTTTCTAGTTAGGTCGTTTGGGTTGATGAATGCGCCTGTAGGTTTCATTAGTTTGATGAATGCTGTGTTCAAACCATTTCTTGATTCGTTTGTGATAGTGTTTATCGATGACATTTTGGTTTATTCGAAAAGTGAGGAAGAGCATGCCGACCATCTTCGCATTGTTCTGGGTGTTCTTGGGAAACAAAAGTTGTATGCAAAATTTTCTAAGAGTGAATTTTGGTTGACTTCGGTTGCCTTTTTGGGGCATGTAGTTTCAAAGGAAGGGGTAATGGTAGATCCCCAAAAGATTGAGGCGGTTAGGAATTGGGTTCGACCAAGTTCTGTGACTGAAATTAGGAGTTTTGTGGGGCTTGCCAGCTATTATCGTCGATTTGTGAAGAATTTTGCTTCCATTGCCACATATCTGAAAAGGTTGACCAAAAAGGAGATACCATTTGAATGGACAGAAAATGTGAGGAGAGCTTTCAAAAGCTCAAGACTCTTTTGACCACAGCACCTATTCTAGCACTACCGGTGGAAGGTAAAGATTTTATTGTTTATTGTGATGCTTCACATTCAGGTTTGGGTGGGGTGTTGATGCAAGATAAGAATGTCATAGCTTATGTATCGCGGTAGTTAAAGGTGCATGCGAGGAATTATCCAACACGTGATTTAGAGTTGGCAGCGGTAGTGTTTGCTCTTAAGATCTGGCGGCATTATCTTTATGGTGTTAAGTGTGAGGTATTTACCGATCATCGCAGTCTACAACATGTGTTCACTCAGAAGGATCTGAATTTGAGACAACGAAGGTGGATGGAGTTACTCAAGGATTATGATGTGACCATCCAATATCATCTGGGCAAGGCTAATGTAGTGGCGAACGCACTAAGTAGGAAGGCGGTGAGTATGGGTAGTTTAGCTTGCTTGAGTGTATCCAAGCGACCTTTGGTTAAGGAAATTCAAACCTTGGAATCTAAGTTCATGCAGTTGGGCATCTCAAAGAAAGGTGGGGTGTTGGCTAGCATTGAGGTTAGGGCCGCTTTTATTGAGGAGATCAAGGCCAAACAGTTTGAGGATGAGAATTTGAATGAGCTTAGAAAGAAGACAACGATTGGTAAGGCATAAGATATGGTTCTTGATGCGGGGTGTGTGCTCAGTTTTAAGGGAAGGATTTGTGTTCCTAGAGTGGACAACTTGATTCAGAATTAATTGACAAAATTCCATGTTTCGCGGTATTCCATTCATCCGGGTGTGACTAAGATGTACCGAGATTTGAAGAGAATGTATTGGTGGCCTGGCATGAAGAAAGATATAGCGGAGTTTGTGGCTAAGTGTCAAAATTGCCAACAAGTAAAATATGAACACCAAAGGCCTGCAGGTTTGCTCCAGAGAATGCCAATTCTGGAATGGAAGTGGGAAAGGATAGCTATGGATTTTGTGGTTGGTCTCCCCAAGACATTTGGAAAGTATGATTCTATTTGGGTAGTGGTTGACAGATTGACTAAGTCAGCCCATTTTATTCCAGTCCAAATAGATTATAATGCGCAGTAGTTGGCTAAGGTGTATGTAAAACAGATAGTAAGGGTGCACGGGGTGCCCCTTTCTATCATATCAAATCATGGTACGCAGTTCACGTCCAAGTTTTGGAGGAAATTACATGAGAAATTGGGCACACAACTCACTTTTAGTACATCTTTTCATCCGCAGACGAACCGACAATCAGAAAGGACTATCCAAGTGTTAGAAGACATGTTGAGGGCGTGTGTGATTGACTTTGGAGGACATTGGGATAAGTTTGTACCTTTATGCGAGTTCTCTTATAATAATAGTTACCACTCCAGCATTGACATGGAACCATTTGAAGCACTGTATGGGAGGGGATGTAGATCAACCATAGGATGGTTTTAGGCTGGAGATGTGAAACCCTTGGGGGTCGAGTTAGTGAAGGATGCTCAAGATAAAGTGAGGAGTATTCAAGCTAAGCTTTTAGAAGCCCAAAGTAGAAAGAAGAAGTATGTAGACCATAAGGTAAGAGACATGGCATTTCAGACTGGTGAGAAAGTTCTTCTTAAGGTATCACCCATAAAAGGGGTAGTGAGATTCGGCAAGAAGGGCAAGCTTATTCCCCGATACATTGGTCCCTTTGAGGTCCTTGACTGTGTAGGGTCAGTGGCTTATAGATTGGCTTTACCTACTAACCTATTGGGAGTTCATCCGGTATTTCATATGTCCATGTTGAAGAGATATCATGGAGATGGGGATTACATCATAAAATGAGACTCAGTTGTGTTAGACAAAGACCTTCAGTATGAGGAGGAACCGATTGCAATTCTTTATGGTGATGTCCGAAAGCTGAGTACCAAATAGATTAAGTCTGTGAAAGTTCAATGGAAGCATCGTCCGGTTGAGGAAGCAAGTTGGGAAACTGAGAAGGACATGCGAGACAAGTATCCCCAGTTGTTCGTTGATTCAGGTACTACTCTACTCTCACTTTAGCCATTTTCCTAGATTGTCACTCGAGGAAGAGTGAGGGGTAAATTGGTATCTATTGTAACGACCTGTTCCCGTCATTATAGAAAAGCCAACGGGGAAAAAGTTTGGGCCGGAAAACTTTTTGGTAGTAACTTGAAATTTCCCAACCTAGTCCAGATTTGGATGAAATCGGAGTTAGTGAGGCCTAGGGAAATCTGGTAACAATGAAAGATCAAATTATGAATTTGATCACATGAGTAGATATCTAAGACGTTAAGGAAACCGTACGACTTTATGGAATCAAATTTGGGTGAGTAGAACTCCCGAAACTGATCTTAGCGTGAACGGATATTTTCTGGGTGTCATGGGTTGAAGGTGTGTTGTGAAATAGGGGAAGAATCAAGTTTCTTAGGAGGATCCAAGTTTTGTTCGAGGTAGGTGATGGTTTGATTTCTTGTTTGTGTGATATATGTTGTTGATTAGTTCATTGTGATGCATGTGTGTACTTGAATGAAGTATTGTGATCAAACCTAATGAAATGAGAACAAATGATTGTATGCCATACCTATTGGAACGGGTGTCACAATCCGACACAGTAACTTGGAACGGGTGCCACGATCTGGTACACTAACAGTTTGAGTATGGGTTTCGTGAGAGGACCAATGACTTGTTGTATATGCGTATTAAAGAGAATGTGAAATTATGAGTTGTTCATGACTGATAATCGGTATATGTGTTTACATTCTGTGCATGTCATGTTACCTTGTTGTGATTATTGATATATGTTATGCTTATTGGGATAGCCGCATGATCCTACCAGTTACTGTGGTTGTGTACTGATACTGCACTTGCTCTTTCTTTGTTGAGTATAGGGCATCTTCAGGCGGCTTCTGAAAGACCTCGTTTAGAGGACCAGTGATCGATTCGAATTCAAGGGTGAGCCAGTTCTTCCAGGATGCCATGAGTTCTCATTATGTTCAGTCCATTGCTATTCGGACTAAGACTAGTACTTTAGATATTCTCTTGTTTAGTTGGGTTGCACCCATTTTCTTAGACTTGTTGAACTTTAGAGTTTTGGTACATTGAATTTCAGGTTCTAGGGAATAATTTCCGCTATGTTTTGTTAGTCGTTGTTAGATCTTTTTGGAGTTTACGGGAACTCTATTTGACTTTTCCATTTAAACATGCTTCTGTATCTTTAAATGCCTAGTAATTGATTAAGTTGTGTAGTTCTTGGGTTAGCTAATTAGTATTAATGGTTCTCCCACCGGAGGGTTAGTGTGGTGCCACTCACGACTGTCTGGGTCGTGACAGGGACAAGAAAACGGGACTCTTTCTATAGACACTCTTAGCCACAACAGAATCACCAACAAGAGTAGAAACAAAAAAGGGAGCTAACAACACATCAGGAAGCACACCAAACCTCATAGCCACATGTGGCATCACAAGGATAAAGTAGCACTGGGGTCAAGTAAAGCATAAACATCAAATTGGAAGACTTTCAACATACCGGTAACCACATTAGGAGAGCCTTCTTGCTCACGACGAGTCTGAAGTGTATAAAACCTATTTTGATTCTGATTTCCACTAGGACCGGATGAAGGATTAGGTTGAGCTCTTCGACGGTTATCTCCCTCATTCCTAGTAACGGTGGGACAATCCCTTATCTTGTGATCCAACTTACCACAACCAAAACAAGCATTAGAATCGGCTAGACATTTACCCTCATGCTTCCTTCCACACTTAGCACAATTTGTCAATGAAGGACCACTACGACCTCCTTGAGGTTTAGGGTTAGACACCTTACCTTGGTTGAATAATGGAGGGGCATTAGAGGAACCTTGCCCGGAAAACTTTTGTCGAAACCTTGAACAATCACGTCCACTGGACCTAGAGTATGAAGAGTTACCATCCTCGGTTCTTTCCCTCTTTACTTCCCTAAAATCTTCCTTAAGTTTCTCATCCTCAATTTGTTGAGCATGGACAATGAGGTGAGGGATGTCCATGTCATGGACAAGCATAGCGGTATGACATTCTTTCACCACAAACTCGGACACTCCTGAAATAAACTTGCTCATTCTTGCCCTAGAGTCGGCAATTATAGAGGGAGCATACCTCGAAAACTGCGTGAATCTCAAAGCATATTCTTTCACACTCATGTTCCCTTATCGGAGGTTGATAAACTGAAGCACCTTTGCCTCCCTCATATCAAGAGGAAAGAACCTATCAAGGAAAGCAGACTTAAACTTTTCCCAATCTAGAGGAACCGCATCTTCCGTCCTTCCTTCCTTCCATTGGTTGAACCAAATTTGAGCAACGCCCTTAAGTTGATAAGCAGCCAATTCCGCCTTTTCCACCAGCGTCACTCCCATAATAGCCAAAACTTTGTAAACATCATCAATGAACTCTTGAGGATCTTTATCAACCTTAGAACCATAGAATTTCGGATGATTCATCCTAGTCAAATCCCTCACTCTAGATGCCGCCGTACCCACATTTCGATTCAGGAGAGCTACTTCCCTGTTGGCTTGGGCCGTCACGGCTTGGGCCAAAACTTGAAAAGTTGTTCTAAACACTGTATTGGTTACTTGCTCAGCCAAAGGGTCGGCCGGGACTAGTGGAGCTTGAGGAGGAACCTGTTGACCAATATCCTCTCCCTCATTCCTTCTAGCATATTCCCTTCGAGTAGTCATATCCTGTAGACCATCGGGAAATGATTAGGAGAGAAACATTATAGAGTCAAACTCTTTCGCATGACTTAGAGAAAGAAGTGAAGTTTCCTAACATCTCGAAGACTCTTACTCTTAAATGTGGCGCGCTTCACACTTATGAACAAGACTCTACTTGATGTGGTTTTGATACATCCTAGAACCTTTCTAAACCTTGTGCACTGATTACCAAGTTTGTCACGACCCAGGGGTACCTCCTAGATGTAACGTGGTGTACAAGGCCCCGAGAGGCCTCATACAAGCCACTTAGCTTTCATAGTCAAGATAATAGAAATCTATAAGATTTAAAACATTATTTCAACATAACAAAATTTTTAAAAGCAAAGTGGAAGTCTAAACACTTGTCACAAAAATTGTTTAATACAATAGAATCTCGGGACGTAGCCCATACATCAATGTTATAAACTCAAAATGAAAAGAACATAAGGAAAGTAGTGGCCAAATCCTCAGATGAATGAGGACTCACCAATCTTCAAGTCTTCTTTTACTATGGATCCTAGCCACAGAGATGAGAATCGGGAACGCCAGACCCTACATTTGGATAAGAAATGTAGGCAAGAGTATGTGTTAGTACAAAAGTGTACTAAATATGATAGCATGCATAAACCTAACACAAGAGTTGGACAACATAAGTCATAAAGCATAATCAATGCACATAATAGATCATCTCAACATGTAAGGAGTACTTCTTGAAGTAACCTTAATTCATCCTTAGTCAAGACATGGGTAACCGCCTCTAGTCTTACTCATCATGGAAGGCAAACTCAAACAACAATCAAAGCTCATCATTTATCATAACATATCATAGCTTATCTTTTAAGGACATGGGGAATCGCTTCTTGCCTTTTAATAAAGGATCATGGGTAATCGCCTCTTGTCCTTTCAGTTTGGGATCATGGGTAATCGCCTCTAGTCCAACTTGCATTATAGGAAAGTGGGTAATCGCCTCTTATCCTTCTCATTTAGTGGTCATGGGTAATCTCCTCTAGCCCTCATCATTTTCATAGTTCCTTAGCTTAGATTCATTTTAGGTGACAAATCCTTTCAACCTAGAATCATTCAATGTGGGAAAGTCTTTCACATTCATACACAAGAAATAATGTGGGAAAGTCCCTTCCACAACAATCACATCAATAATCAACAATTAATAACATATGCTTCCCTCTCAAAGCAATTCTTATCATCAATCATCACATATGCTTCAATCTCAAAGCAATTCGTATTGTATCTTATTTGTCCTATAAGAATACACATAAATCCATAAATTCTCCTTTTATAGAGTAAAACCTAATTTTAAATCAATTTCTTCTTAGAAACATGGGTTAAGCATGGGTACATGAAAGTTCATCATAAAATCATAGAATCCACTCAATTCATGCATAATCAATCATAATTCAATCATTTGAATCAATATTCATAAGAACCCATAACTTGGACGAAAACCATAACTCAAATTGGGGAATTTTTACTTTTCAATTTGGAGAACTTGGGGGCTCCATGGATGCAAGGGTTCCACGGATGAAAAGATATCATACCTTGCTATCAAAGCCCAAAAGCAATTGAAGAATTGAGGCTTGACCTTGAATCCTAGCTTGAATCTTCTTGTTCAAACTTCTAGAGAGAGAAATATTCTTGGGAGAGAAAGACTCAACTTCTTTTGGTGGATTTGAAGCGAATGACTTAATTTAGGGTTAAAATCACTTATATAGGGGTCTTAGGCATAGTCAAAATGACATCGTATTGTTTTAAAGAAATCTGAAAAAGACCCAAAAGCCCCTGAACTTACAGCTGACGAACTCCCTACATGGTGTCCTTCACGAGCCGCCAAGGATCACACGGGCCGTGGTGGCAGCCGTGGTCCTTGACCAGTGGCCTGGGGAAACCCCGTAACCTCTTAACTCACCTCACGACCCACACCACGAGTCATCTTGGCCCTCACGAGCCGTCTAGTGGCTCGTGTGGAGGGTCAGCCTTAATGTGGCTACTGCATCCCCCTTCACGGGTATCATTACGCGCCGTGGTGCTAACCACGAGCCTTCTAGGTGCTCGTGGGAGGGGAAACCTCTTTGGCTTGACACATGAGCCTTCACGAGCTACACCGTGCCTCGTGGTTCCCTTCACAGCTCGTCTAGGCCTTCGTGAAGGGTGCCCCGGCTCAGTCTTTGTCTTGTGACTTTCACTTGGTCTCCTGCTTAGCCTACTAGATTCCGAGGTGTTACACATTTTAATTAAGTAATTTTGTTCATCTATAAACTACAATCTTTGCCTTTATTTTGTTCTTCTCTCTTAATCTCTCTCTTCTCACTCCTACAAAACTTCCATATTTCTAGTTCTTTCAAATTATGAGGATTTAATCATCCATTTTTTTTTGCCTTCATGTGCCCCATGTGTATTTCACATGAAATATTGATGTGCTCCATCTGTTATATGATAATTTTTCAATAAAGATCTAACATAATTATGTGGCTTAATTTTATGATTTAAGTTGGTCCTTTTCTCCAAGCTCTCTATACATTCAATTTGCATGATTGATATCTATAAAGCTTTTTGAATTAGATTAACTTGAAAGGACCTTATTTAAAACTAAAAAGGACCTAGAATCAAGAAGTTTCTCTAACGTAATTATATTTTCATGATTAATACATGATCCAAAACCTTCAAAGTAATTCTGACTATAATATTGAGAATTTGACATGAAATTATCGATAGTAAAGAAATATGGCATTCTGCACAATTTTAGTTAGAGTATAAATAGGATTCTACTTGCCTTCAATATTTTTTTCCTTTTTGTAACCTATAATTATATTTTAAAAGGTAATAATCTTACTTCTACATACTTAACAAAGTTATCGTGGTTAATTACCTTTTGAGATTACGTGATGGTGTGAGAAGTTTAGTACACTGACAGTGCACAAAACTTTAACTCATATTTTTATGGGCTAATTTTGTCACCCCTAAAAGTAGTATACCTCCACTTCATTCCTCAGTATAATATAAGTGCTGGTCATGTTGAGAAGGATTTGCCATCAGATGTCTCGATTCTGGGAGCAGATAATACCCGGATACAATGCAGATGTGGTTAATCAGTTGTTAGCTTATTTGGGACACACACTAGATGATAATGTTTCTCAAGAATCAACTGGAAATTTAGATCACCGTATAGGTAATTCAAAGGCTTTGGTCATTGCATCCCACGTCGATTTGAGAAGCTTTGAGATTAAATAAAACAGTGAAGGCGCCACAAATTCTTGAGGGAAAAGAAAAATAAATCAGCTTCAAAGTAATGAGAGAAACCTACTGTTTTGCAAGCTGAAAACTCCAGCAATGATGAAAATGAAACTGAGAATTCTGGGCAGTACCTTATTTGTTGAAACAATGGTGTTACATCTGGTTCGATTAGGAAAATGAGTATAAAAAATAATTGCAAGAATTGGACTACGGTGACACACAAAATAACACCAGGTCAACAAATTGTTTCTTCAATTCGTTCTAAGTTGGAGCATTCCGTGAAAATTCTGGGTGATCAACCTTTGGCTCCAATGGAAATTATTTCTCCCAAAATTTGGTGCTATAGACGGTGTAGCACTTTATCTATCGCAGAGATCACTTTGAAAAAACATTCCCGACTTTAGTAAAAGGTACATAACCATTTGTATGAAGCTCAAATTGGAGAATTGTATCAAGTATTGCTTACTAGACATGAATAAGTTTAAGTAAGGCATGCAATTTACCCCAAAATTCATATTTCTAGTGGTTAGGATAAATCATATAAAACCAAAAGTATGAAACGAGTTAAAACCCTAACACTAATTTACAGAGTATTATATTAACTCCTCAAAGTAAGCAGATTGCTTTCAATAGAGTGTTGTTAGGACTCTAACTCATCAAGATGCGGCATGACACATGAATTAGAGACACCTAGTCTACAATATCTCTCCTCATGTCACTCCACTAGTAATGTTGCCTAAAATAATATGCATCTTCACTGTGTCGGGATGAATAGAGTATCTGGAATCATGGACCTCACGAAGAATCAACTGAATCAAATCTCCAACTCTCAAAACACAAATAAAACCATCAAACCTCAAAACACCATCAGAATCCAAGGTGTCTTGCCCGACCTCACCTCTCAAATCATGTTCTTAAATAGCTACCAAGACATCATCCTCCAACTGTCGATGACGAATCCACTCCAAAAGAGATGATTAACCTAACATAGGCTAAAACTCAACAAGAATCCAGAATATCAAGTTGAATCATCCTATTGGCTAAAGAATGAATGTTTGGAGCCAAAGGTTGCTCCGTAGCATAAAGGAAGGCTAGACTACCCATAATCACCGCCTACCAACTCAAGACGTCTGCTACCATATTCCCTTTGCCCATATAGAAAAGAATATAGAGAACATAGTCCTTTAGAAGTTCAATCAACCTACAGTGCCTCAAATTTAGGTCATTCTGGCTCATAATATACGGAAAACACCTGTGATAAGTGTAGAGATCACAATGGGCCTATAATGACCCTCCACATCATTTCCTCGTTATTGTATTTCTTTCACTACTTATAGCTTTTCTATAGCAACCCAAAGTAATTTATGACTTGTTGGAATTGAAAATTTGGTCACCAGGTCATTTGTTTGGTTTCTGTGCAAGTTTTCATATTTTTGAGGTTTTAAAACAAGAGTGGTTGACTTCGATCAAAACTTCAATTAGACGGTCTCAGAATGCAATTCTGACAGTTTTGTGATCTTCCAAATGTAAAGCTTGGTCTTGATGGACTTTTGATGCAGATCTCAAGGCTTGTAGGCTCATTTCAATCCAACTCATAGAATTTGGCTTACAATTGAGTTTGAGTGTGGGACCCACTTTCTATCGAGACGACCTCGGTTGAAAGTTTTGACATATCAGTTAAGTTTGTAATGCCGAATTTAGTGGGATATTATAGTTTGCTTGTGTGCACAGAGTTCTGAACCAATCTCAGGCATCAAGCGAAGTTTTCTAGGACTCAGCTAAAATTTCTAGTGCACTGTCCTAGTCCAACCACTCAAGAAGCCCTAATACTTGTTAAACAGAAGCTACTTCAAGTCTCTTTAGCAACCCTTGTTCATCTTAAGAGGTGGTCACTTAAGCAGCTTAGGGCCCACTTTAGTGGTAGCGTTCCTATGTGGCCAGAGCTTTTTAGCAGTCAGACCATCACTTTTGCGATGCCGCTTAAGCAGCCAAAGTGACCACTTTTGTGGTGTGTGCAAGTAGTTATACCCATTTTAAGTTCATTTCTCATATCTTTGAATTGAATTTTAACTCTTACAAACTCGTTTTAGTGGGAATCAGCTTAATGTTGGTGGGAGTAATTGGGGATAGTCTTGGGGTGATTGTAGGCTTGATTATCACACATTTAATCCATAAGTTACCTTCCTTCTTCTCCTTTTCAGATTGAGTGGAGGTTTTGTTGATTGGTTTATTTCATGACCTGTCTTGCTTTTTTTCCGAGTTTGGATTGTGTCT
Organism: Solanum etuberosum; assembly: GCA_029582245.1. Lineage (NCBI taxonomy): Eukaryota > Viridiplantae > Streptophyta > Magnoliopsida > Solanales > Solanaceae > Solanum > Solanum etuberosum. The sequence goes on along the minus strand of JAJONR010008562.1, from coordinate 11,939 downwards.
ATTTTTAGGTCACAAGTTTCTTCAGCTAATAGAGCCTATGGATAGAGTCAATTTTAGAATTCCCAGTACGGGTCCCATAATTCCATTTTGACTCAATTTTAGGTATGTCTTTAATTGTTTCAATTTAAGTGTCTAAATGTCAAGTTTATGTACTTCTTGACTCTTTAATTTCTAGGAATAAATTCTTTTTAGTAGTGGATGTTGTAATGACCATCCAGGTCATTTTCTATTTATTTCATTATCTTTTATATTTAGAGATTTTCTATAGCGACCCCAATTAATTTCTGACTTGTTGGGACTAATTGTTCAATAACATGGTCATTCATTTGGTTTTAGGCAACTTTTCATTTTTTGGAGCTTTTGAAACATGAATTGTTAACTTCGGTCAAAACATTAATTAGACAGCCTCAGAATGTAATTCCGACAGTTCCATTTTCTCTAGAACATTGAGTTTGGTCTAGAAGGATGTTCGGTGTGGATTTGTGGTTTTTGGCTTCAAATGGAATTTGGGTGTGAGACCCACTTATTGTTAAGATGACCTCGGTTGGATGTTTTGACATCTCCGTTGACCCTAATATTCCAAATTCGGTGGGGTAGCATAGTTTATTTCTGTGCATGATGTTTCAACCATATTTTGAGCCCATATCGGGAATTTTTCACCTTCCAAGTATGGGCTGGTGTAATATTTGCTAGTGCAGAACCACTGCTTTTCCCTTTCGCGCGTCTCTCACCTCATTCAAGGAGATAAAAAAAACATTGGTCTCCATGTTTTTGAGCTTGGTACCACATTCGCAAAGAAAGGAGTGGCCTTGACCCTTTGTGTTTGTGAAGAAGGTCTAGAGATGACCTGACCCTATTGACCACCATGATCGCGACTTCCGCCCGTGTTTGCAGAAGTCACTTGACTGGTCTATTAATGAAAGACCAGCCTTCATTTCTAGCTCTTGTTCAACATTTGAAAATTTGATAAAGTGGGTTTTAGAGCTCCGTTTGGGGTGATTCATGTTGCTTCCTTTTGGGAATAAATGGGGATACATGTTGGGACCATCGAGAAATTTCTTGTCCTAAAGGACCTTTCGAGGCTCTTTAATGGTGTTTTGTATGTCATTTCCTTGCATGTGTTGTTTTAGCAAGTTTTCGAACTTGGGTTGTGCCCTTTTTGGGGAATAAGTTTCTTGAGCTAATTGGGACTAATTGACTGAGTAAATTTGGGGATTTCCAGCAAGGGTCCCATAATTCCATAATTTACTCGATTTTGGCTATGTCATTAATTGTATAGAGTTTTCTGTCTAACCGCCTGTATTGACATTGTGATTGTATTATTTGGGAGTCTAGTAGTGCTTGTGTGGCAGCGATTAGAGACCTTTCGGAAGGAGAAAGCTCTGGAATTGTATTTTAGAGTGCGTGCGGTCAGATTTCAGGTAGGCTACAACTTACCGGTCTTGAGATTGAGCTTGTAACAGTAAATTCATGTTGATTAGATAGTTTTGGGTTGGGTAGTAACTGGTATCATGTTTAATAGAGGAAATTCATGCCTTAGCCTTAATTTTGGATTTTTTAGGGATTTGAGCATGCCTATGTTTAGTTGTGTTAGTCTTATCATGCCTCGCAGTTCTCGTAATATTGTTGATATTGATATTGGTAGTTTTTTATTTTCCTAAGCCTAGGGGTAGGCTAGTGATTTTCTTAGACTTGTATTTTGGAGTGGATAGGCCTTAGAGATTCTCTGACGTTGCTTCGGATGGATTAACTCCATATAGACTGATATTGTAGACTTGGGTCTGATAGTTTGAGTCTTAGATAGGCGGTAACTCAGCTCTTGTGACCTTTCATCAATAACCCCCTTTCATGATATGGCCCCGATGTTTTTATGTTATGAATTCGAGCTTGGTTCGACTATTCGGGATGAACTTGGGTTCAAGCTTGGAGTGATTTGTTGGTTTTGACTAATTCTTCAAAATAATTTAGTTGCACAAATGAGTTTGTGAATATGTTTTTTAGGATTAGTGGGTTTAAGTTTTTTCCTAGTTAATGCATTATGTTCTTATTATAGTGAGTCATGTTTACCACGTTTTTCATGTTTTTCCATTATTAATTAGTTGCTTTATTTTAGCTTAAGTAGTTAACTGTAAGCCTATAAATTGTAGTAAGTCTTTTTGTTCCAGCAGTAGAAAAAGATTGAGCAGTACAAAAAAACTGTCTCTGAAAGCTATTTTATTTGCCTTTCGTCTCTTGATCCAACATTTTTGGTATCAGAGTAATTAGAAAGCAAAAGAAGTGGGCCGCAACAAAATCCTTCTTTTATATTTCTAGGTTCATTCCCCTCGGAACCAAAGTAACGTGAGAGAGTGAACCCCATCAAATTTTATCAAAAAAAACTTAATTAGAGACGGGAAATGGCAGCAAACTCTAATTCTAACTCTCAACATCTTCCAATCTTCAAAGGGGTGAATTACCATTTTTGGAGCCTTCAGATGAAGAATCTTTTTAAGTCTCAAAAGCTATGAGACTTGATGGAGAATGGATTTCCCGACCCAGATAAAGGCCATGCACAACGGTTGTGGGAAAATTGCAAGAAAGATTCGAAGATATTGTTCCAGATTCAACAAGCCCTTGATGATGATATCTGCCCCAGAATTTCGGTAGAAGACTTCCCATGAATCTTGGGAAATTCTTCAACAGGTGTATATGGGATATAAGAAGGTAATTACAGTTAAATTACAAACTTTGCATTGCGATTTTAAAACTCTAAGCATGAGAACTAGTGAACCAGTGCAAGCTTATATGTCTAGAGTCTCTGCAATTGTTAATCTCATGAAGTATTATGAAGAGAAAACTAATGATGAAACTGTTGTAGCAAAGGTTTTGAGGTCTTGAACAACTAAGTTTGAGCATGTGGTTGCTGCCATAGAAGAATCCAAGGATTTGGCTGATTATAAATTTGATGAATTAATGGGTTCTTTGTTATCTCATGAAGATAGGCTAAATAAGTCTCATGAAAGGGTTGAAGAGAAGGCATTCCAGGTGAAAGAGGACTCATCTTTCTCCAAGGAAAAATCCTCAAATTTTTCTTCTAGAGGTCGAGGAAGAGGTGCATTTTGTGGCCGAGGTTGAAGCCATGGAAGAGGGGGAGGATAATTTAGTGAGTCACGTCAGCAAAAGAGTAACTTGCAATGCCGGTATTGTAAGAAGTCCGGACACCTGAAGCATATTGTTGGACCAAGAAAAGAGATGAGAAGCTAAATGCCAATTTCTCTGAGAAAGTTGAGGATGAAAGTAACTTTTTCCGCTGAAGGTACCTCACAAGATTCAATGCAATAGAGGTTATTTCCCTTTTCTCTAATGTGGGAGGTGACTAGATGGTTGATTGAATTGCTAAGGAAGTCTATTACCTCATGGGGAGGATTGATTGAAACATTCCTTCAAAGGTTCTTTCCTCCGTCCAAATTTATGAAGTTGAGAAAGAACATTCAAAATTTTGAAAGAATGAGTGGGGATCCTGCGCATAAATCTTGGACATATTTTAAGCGAGTATTGTTACAATGTCCTAGACATGGTTTCCTGGATGAGCTATTATTACAATATTTTTACCGAAGTCTTGATGTAGTGAATAAGGGATTGGTTGACCATCTTTTGCGAGGAGGTATCATTAAGCAACCATTCAGTGAAGCAACAAGGTTGTATGATGAGATAACAAAAATCAATCAAGCCAGGTATACGAGTGATGATCATGTGTCACTTCCACATTTGGGGAAATTCAAGGAACAAGAAGAAAAAAATCAAGAACGCGACAAAAACAATATGAGGTTGACTGCTCAACTTGAAATGTTATCCGAGAATTTTATTAGAAGTGGATCAGACTCAATAAATTATATATCCCGATGTGTGTATGATTAAGAGGTATACATGAGAGGTGGAAAATCGGAGGGTTTTCGGCCAAGTAATCTAAAACATGCCAAAAAGTAAGGTCGGACCAATAGCGTTGATGAGAGGTGGTGCAAAACAGAATGTGAAGATGTTAGATATAAGCAACCTTTCATTCCACATGATCCGATGAAGACACAAACCGATAACTTGTTGACGTAGTCTCACATGCATCTTCCATCAAGTCACTTGAAGAAAAGATGGGACAACTAACTACTATTGTGTATGCTGATCCCTATAAGTATTAAACGTCTAATGCAAATGGGAATTAAAGGAATTTTATCGAAGTTCAACCACCATTACTAGAAGTTGAAAGGCATTACAACAAATCATAAGGCCTAACAAAGTAGATGTTCAAGGGGTGATTGCCGGTAATGAATCACCGAAGGTAATGAAGAAGACTCAACCAAAAGAAGTTGGGGGATCTAGTTGAGAATGCTAAAGAAGAATGTAATGAAGCTTCATCCACATTGCCTCAAATTAAGATAAAGCCTCCATTCCAACAAAGGTTGAAGAAGAAAAATGATATTGCAAAATTCTAAAAGTTCATAGATGTAGTGAAGGAGTTTTAAGTGAATATTCCATTGGTGGATTCTCTTACCAAACTGGCAAGATATGCCAAATACATGAAAGTATTGGTGACAAAGAAGAGAGTGATATATTGTGAAACAATTGAAATACCGTAAATATGTGGTGCAGTGATGACAAAGAATTCAGTCCTCAAGTAAAGTTATCTGGGAGTGTTCACTATTCCATGCCCTATTGGTGCGTACAAATTTGCAAAAGCCTTGTGTGATCTTGGAGCAAGTATAAACTTGATGCCATTAATGATATTTAATAAGCTTGGGCTTGAGGAACAAAAACTAACCAACATAAGGCTCTTAATGGATAATCATTCCATAAAAAGACCGGTTGGTGTGGTCTATGATATGCTCGGAAAGGTTGACAAATTTTTGTTCCCCGCTGATTTTGTATACTTGATTGTGAAATTAATATTGATATGTCGGTTATCCTTGGTAGACCATTCCTGACTAAGGGAAAGGCTTTGGTAGATGTGGAAGGTGGGGAGTTGAAGTTCCGATTTAATGATGAGGTGGTCAGCTTCAATATTCATAAATCTATGAAATATACTAGTGATATTCATGTTGTCTCTCATTTGGGGTAAATTGATGAAGTTGTGGCAAGTATTGAAGAAGCAACATATTGTGGGGATTCTTTGGCTCAAGTGTTAAGCAATTATGATCAAGCTGGAATGAGTGACTATGATGAAGTTGTGGCTGCTCTTATCGACATAGGATCACACAATTCGTTCCAAATGAACCTTGATCCTAATTTGTCCAGTCGAGACACGCCACCGGCCAAGCCATCTATTATCGAGCCACCAAAATTAGAATTGAAAGAGCTCTCACCTCATCTCTAATATGCATTTTTGGGAGCCAACAACACACTTTCGGTAATTATTTTGAACAATCTGACACAATGACAAGTAGAGTTATTAATCACCGTGCTGAAAAGGCACATTAGAGCCTTGTGGTAGTCTATTTCCGATATTGTGGGAATTTAACCTGGTGTATGAAATCAAAAAATTAATGTTGCTGAAGATTGCAAACCAAGCATTGAGCACCAACGATGGTTAACTCCTCCAATGCAAGAAATGGTGAAAATGGAGACTATAAAATGGTTAGATAGGGGAGTCATCTTTCCAATTGCAGACAACCAATGGGTAAGTCCCGTGTAATATATTCCGAAGAAGGGCGGTACAAAGTTAGGTTAGTTGCTACTAGAACCGTCATCAAGTGGTGTGTGTGCATGGCCTATCAGAAGCTTTATTCATGGACCGAAAAAGATCATTTCCCCATGCCCTTTATTGATCAAATTCTCGATAGGCTTATCGAAAAGGGGTGGTATTGCTTTCTTGATGGATATTTTGGGTATAATCAAATCTCTATTGCATCGGAGCATTAAGAGATAAAAACTTTTACATGCCCTTATTGCACCTTCGCCCTCAAGAGAATCCCCTTTGGGCTATGTAATGCACCAGCTACCTTTCAATGATGTATTCTATCAATCTTTGCAGATATGGCAGGGGACTCAATGAAAGTGTTCATAGACGATTTTTCAGTCATTTGAGATTCTTTTCAGGAATGTTTTGGGAATTTTGATATGGTGCTAAAAAGATGTGTGGATTCAAACTTGGTCCTTAACTGAGAGAAGTGCCGCTTTATGGTGAAAGAATTAATTGTGCTTGGGCACCAAATTTTCAGGGATGGTATCGAAGTTGATCAAGCCAAAATGTAAGTAATAAAAAATTAACTCCCCCAATTTCAGTCTAAAGGTGTGAGGAGTTTTCTTGGTCATTCCAGATTCTATAGGCGGTTCATCAATGATTTTTCAAAAATTGCCATCCCATTGTGCAAGCTTCTTGAGAAAGAAAGTGCATCCATATTTTATACGTGCCTAAATTCCTTTAAAATGTTAAATGAGAACCTTATCTTGGCACCTATCATCATAGCACCTGATTGGGACCTTTATTTTTAGTTGATCTGTAACGCTAGTGGTTTTGCAGTAGAGACTGATCTTGGGAAACACAAAAATAATTTTTTTCATCCCATTTATTATTCTAGTAAAACATTAAATTGTGCTCAAAAGAATTACACCGTGACAGAGCAAGAGTTGCTAGCTATTGTATATGGGTTTGAAAAGTTTAGAGCATAGTTATTGGGTACGAAAGTGATTGTGCACACTGATCATGCAGCCCTGTGATACTTAATGGCAAAGAAAGAGGCAAAATCGCGCCTAATCCGATGAGTGCTCCTTCTTCAAGAATTTGACTTTGAAGTAAAAGATAGAAAAGGGTTGTGAGAATCCAGTGGCTGACCACCTATCACGGCTAGAAATAGGTACAAAATTGATTGAGGAGAAAGATATTGATGATGCCTTCCCCGATGAATCAGTAATGGTAGTTTCTACACCCTATGTTCCTTGGTATGCTGATTTTGCAAATTTTATTGTGTGTGGGTTGGTATCTGATGATTTTAGTAGCCATCAAAAGAGGAAGTTCCTATTTGATGTGAAGAAGTATATGTGGGATGAACTCCTACTTTTTTAAAAATGTGCTGATAAAATCATTCGGCATTGTGTGCCTGAAGTGGAAGTGAATGTAATACTTGCGGCATGTCATGCCTTACCGGCAGGTGGTCATAATGGGGGTATTCGTACAACTTTTAGGGTTTTTCAATGTGGCTATTATTGACCTACAATGTTTAGAGATGTTCATGCATTTTGCAAGTGTTGTGTCCAATGTCAATTACAAGGTAGTATATCTAGGAGACATGAGTTACCACTTTCACAAATACTTGAGATTAAGTTGTTCGATATTTGGAGGATTTAATTCATGGGTCCATTTCCTAGCTCTTTAGGAACAAGTACATCCTTGTAGCAATTGACTATGTCTCCAAGTGGGTGGAAGCGATGACACTACCAAATAATGAAGCAAGAAGTATCACAAAGTTTCTTAAAAAGAACATCTTCACAAGGTTTGGTACCCCAAGGGCCATTATAAGTGATGGAGGATCACACTTTTGCAACTATCAGTTTGTAGCCCTCCCATCAAAGTATGGGGTCAAGCAAAAAGTGGAAATTTCATACCATCCACAATCGAGCAGACAAGTTGAGGTGTCTAATCGAGAAATAAAGAGCATCATGTCCAAAACTGTGAATGTCCATCGTACTGATTGGTTTGAAAAAAAGTGAGAAGTCATTATGATGAAAATGCTTTGAAAAAAATAAAATAAAAATTAGAATGAAAAAGAAAAGTAGATGAAATAAAGGGTATTCCAAATAGATTCAGTGAAAAGTTAAAGTCTGAGTTCTCAAATGAAAAAAGAATGAAATTAACTAAGAAGATGTGAACATGATTGCACCAATGCTTTGAAAAGATAAAGTCTCCTAGAAAAATTGACCTTACCTTAACCCTCAGCCCTATTATAAGCCTAAAAAACACCCTCGAGATCTTGCATGAACTAGGTTGTGTGATGATTGGAAAATATGGGCGAACCTATGGGACAAAGTTTGCATGCATTTCTCTTTTAAGAGAGTGAGTGTTGCATTGATCACGTATATCTTTGTCGATTTTCTTGAGGGCATGGAATCATTCTTGATATGAGGGCACTTCAATGCATTTATTGAAACATGTTCTTGCATTAGACAAGAAGCTAAAGTGAGAATGAACTTGTGTTGACACCAAATAGTCATCATGAGAAGTTTTTCGATCATGATTGAGTGTAGCATGCTGTTGAAAGTAGTCTTGCTATGGTTCTTACATGTTAGCTCTCATTGAGTACCGTTGTAGACACCCTTATTGAGCAAATTATATGCTTCATTTACTAAGTCTTTTAAGATTAAAATTTAACCATTCTAAATCACTCTTTAAATTTCACCAAATCCCTAGAAGTTCTTCCCCCAAATTTCTCTCTCTAAAATATTGAAGAACAAGACTAGAGTTTCAAGATCAAGTCTCCAAATTCACTATTGATTGTGGGCTTTGAACTCTAGGGTATGATTGTCTTCATCAATAGAGCCCTTTCTGTCACGCCACGAGCCTACACCCTGAACGTAGCCGGCACTCGGGAACCATTGATGGCCCCAAGCGAACCCTTGGCCTGACTCAATACACAGTGGAAGACTTTACTCAACATTTAAAAGAACTCAAAAGTAAATTTACTCAACTGCCTCAAAAGATAAACTCAGAATATTTTAGAAATAAAACATTCACCGGCCTCAAGGGCAACTCAAGTCTAGAGCATATCAACTGAAATGAACTTGACTCATGAACTACTACTGTCTATCTATCTATGAAGCCTCTACTAACTGAGATGGACGTCAGGACAAGACCCACGGCATCCTAATTACAAAACTGAAATGATAAAACATAAATGAGGGATCCTCCGGAAGCAAGGAGGCTCACCAAACAACTCTGGAACTCAACTGGATCAATGAAGCGCTGGTAAATGATCGTGGTTACTTGTATCTGCATCATAAAAGATGTAGGACAAATGGCGTCAGTACATGAAATGTACGAGCATGTAAGAGGAAATCTAAAACATGACATAAGCTTGAACTGGAACTGAAGAAACAACTTACCTCATCTCAACTCAACTCAACCTCAACTCAATTCATTATAAAGCAATAAAAATAATGCAATATAAAGAAAAACTTCTAAAACAGTAGATAATAACTCAATGTATTGAAAATACAATATAACTCCGTTTGTATGCAAAAATATAAAATAAACTTTGTTTGGAAGATTCTCTAACTGACAACCATCACTATGAGCTATGTGATGATACATCATCTCGCTCACACTGCCAGAACTGTCCTACACTTTGTCGATGTATAGAACTCCTTAACTAAGTGGATATACTACTCTATGCTAAAAAGCAATAAGGAGTCATCTAAAAAGTATGACCCTTTCTACCCACGTTGGCTACATGGTTTATGGGGGCTCTGAGTTGTTAGAACTCTCCCGCATATCGGTGCTCAATACTACTCCCAAAATATAACTTAGCTAATATGTTTTAAAGAAAACATTTCCTCATCCTCCACTTTGAGATTATTACTTAAAAGGTTTCTCTAAAAAGAGATAGTACTCAAAACAGCTCATGAACTCTTTTGAAAATTGGTATTTCCTCTCATCTTAAATGTAAAAATATTTGCTCTTGGGAATACTTAGTTCCCATCTATCATTTTAAAGAAAATGAACTCAACTCTACTCTTCCTCAAGTCAAATTCTCAAGACTTTAAACAAGGTTTTGTAAAAGATTTTTTAAAGACTTCTTAAATTGACTCGAAGAACTCTCAAGATTTGACTCTTAACTCATTCCTTGAATTTGAATTATGGATTCAAGGTTTCTGATTCATGTTATGAATGATCTCTTGATATTTAGATGTAGTTTAGAGTAGTTAGAATCGATAGGAATTAAAGGTACACTTTAAAAGGACTTAGACAGAGCAAACAATGGAAAAAAGTATAGGGGCAGGCGACCCTGGCGCACTGCTGGCGCGGGGCGCCAGCCCCTAAACTTCAAAGAGCACTTTTTGGTGCACTGCTGGCACGCCACCGCAGACCCTTTGGCGCACCTGGGGCGCGCCGCGCCACCATTTCCCCAGAACTATTCCGATGAATTTTTCTTCTCGTTTTTTTACCCTAATCCATCTAGAATCGATTTCTTTTCTCAAATTCTCCTTAGATTCAATTACCCAATACAAGTACACGAAAATCTACCAAAAAACAACTCTCAAACACATACGTTTATTTGAAGAACTCATCAACCCATCCTAATTCAAGAACGAAAGCAATACTTCAAGAACATACATCAAGAACTTAAATCTTTCAATCTTTATGGATGCATTCAAATATGTAAATCATGATTGGCGTGTGGGTGAACGAACCCAACACTATGAAAACATACATACCTCGATTTGGCGAAATAAATCCTCGATTCGCAAGAAACCTCGATCGTTCGAATGAGATAACTCTAAGTAGACTAAGGGTGGTAACATCTAATATTCAGCTCAAACACCCAATATATAATGTAACACAACATTTCAACTTAAGAAGAACCAAGAAAAGAATTAGTACCTTGGCTTGAAGCTTCTACGGACTCAAAGAGATGTGGGTATCTCTTTTTCATATCCTCCTCAGCCTCCCGAGTAGCTTCCTCAACAAACTAGTTCCTCCATAGAACTGTGACTGATTCTACCTCCTTGGTTCTCAACTTGCGAAGCTGACGATCTAGAATCTGAACGGGTACCTCCTCATAAGATAAGCTATCCTTAATACCAATATCTTCAGTCGGTATAATAAGTGAAGGATCGCCCATACACTTCTTCAACATTGAAATGTGAAACACTGGATGGACTGCTGCTAATTCTGACAGTACCTCCAATTCATAGGCTATATTGCCAATCCTCTTGGATATCCTGTAAGAACCAATATACCAGGGACTGACTTTCCCCTTCTTACCAAATATCATGATACCATTCATGGGTGACACCTTCGAGTAAACCCAATCATCTACCTCAAACTCTAAGTCTCTTCTCCTAACATCAGTATAGGATTTCTGATGACTTTGTGTTGTTTTCAACCTTTCTTGAATAGTCTTCACTTTCTCCATAGCTTGATGAACCAAGTATGGTCCTATCAACCAAGCCTTGCCAACCTCAAACCATCCAATAGGAGATCTACATCTTCTCCATAAAGAGCATCATAGGGAGCCATTTAGATTCTAGAGTGATAACTATTGTTGTAAGCAAACTCAATGAGAGGTAAGTGATCATCTCAATTACCCTTGAAGTCGATCACACATGCCCTCAACATATCTTCTAAAGTTTGAATTGTACGCTCTGCTTGACCATCAGTCTGAGGATGAAAAATAGTACTCAAATTTACCTTAGAACCAAAACCTTTCTGGAAAGACTTCCAAAATTGTGTGGTGAATTGCGCACCTCTATCTGAAATAATGGAGACCGGAACTCCATGAAGTCTGATATCTCTTGAATATATAACTTGTCATAATCCTCTACTGTAAATGTAGTCTTTACCGATAAGAAATGGGCTGATTTAGTCATTCAATCTACTATCACCCAAATCGAATCATGCTGCCTACGAGACCATGGTAAACCAGTAATAAAATTGATATTAATCATCTCCCACTTCCATTCCAAAAGTTCTATGTTTTGAGCCATACCACTGGGCCTCTGGTGCTCTACCTTGACTTGTTGGCAATTCAGACACTTAAAAACGAACTCTGCTATACCCCTCTTCATACTACTCCATCAATAGACTTCTCTCAAGTTACTTTCAAGCCCCGAGCCTACACCCTGGGAGGGACTGGCACTCGAGAACCATTGCTGGCCCCAAGCGAACCCTTGGCCTGGCTTACTTACTCAGCGGAAGTCTTAAACACAAGAAATAGTCTCAAAGGATAACTCATGCAAATGTCTTTAAGAAATAT
>JAJONR010008561.1:0-31484 GCA_029582245.1 Solanum etuberosum | reverse complement strand
TATATATATATATATATATATATATATATATATATATATATATATATTTGACCAACATAGAAAAACTAAGTAAATAATTCATGTTCATTGATCAAATCAATTAATCAAAATAAATTAATTCATGTTCATTGATTATACTCCCTCCGTTCCTTTTTATATGTCATCATTACTATGAATAGTTTGTCCATAATACTTGTCATTTCATAATCAATGCATACATTACAATATCCTTCCTATTTTACCCTTGTGAGTTATTAGAATATACATTTGACTAACATAGAAAATGCAAGTAAATAATTCATGTTCATTGGTTAAATTAATTAATTAAAATAAATTAATTCATATTCATTAATTGAAAACTTGAGTTAATTTTTTTTTTTAAATAAGGGTAGAATAGTAAACTTACTTAATTTCTTAATCCACGTGAAATCTAAAATGGTGACATATAAATAGAAACAGAGAAGTAACAATATTTTATAAGAAATACATTATGTAAAAAACATAAATACTAAAATATTTATAATAATCATCAAAAATATCATCCATATAAAAAATTCAAAGTATAATTTTCTTTTTTAAAAAATAATAATAATATTTAAATGATATCATTGACTATTATCATAATAACTAACGAGAAAATGCTACTTGTGTTTGGTATATTTATATTCATGCTCTTTCTAATTTTTTTTTAATTAAACTGGTTAAGAAATACATTTTTTCTTTTCATTAATTAAGTTAATGTTTTTAATATTTTATTTATAACAGCTAAATAAGAATAACACCTCATTATAAGGGCCATGAATATGATGAGTGATGACGCCATGAAGTTGACGTAGATTTTGGCACGTCATGAAACTTGTTTCTAACTGTAGCAAAGAGGGCCCCACTTTTACTTTATTGGCAGCTGCCTTCACCACTTGCAATTTTGGGCCCACCAAAGAACACGTGGTAATATACTGCTGTTTGTTTAATTTCAACAACAAATTGGACCATTAAAGCAAGGAAAACTTCTAGATAAGATATACTCCAAATAATCTTTCAATATTCTAGATTGACTGGATGGGGATTTGTGGTTTGAACGTTTTTATAGATTTTGTATTTATACTAAAGAATTAAATAAATATATATTTTATTAACTTGTGAAATTCTAACAAAAATGATTGACGGTTCAATAGGAAAGATATTATGAAAATATTTTTCACATTAGAATTGTGGGTTTGAAATTAGAGATTACTCAGTGATTTAGAGTGGTTAGTAAAAAAATTTAGAAAGAGCATGAATATAAATATACCAAACACAAGTAGCATTATAAATAAATAAATATAAGAATAATCCTATTATTGGGTTGGGACCAGCTAATATAGGCCAGCACTACTTGTCTTCATCACTCTTACATAATATATATATATATATATAGACTACTCACTCCATTTCATTTATTTACATTACATCTTTATATTAAAAATAAATATTTTATTTTATTCGTTCATTTAACAAATTAATAAAGTTCTATTTATACGTTTTTCTCATACTATCTTTAATATTAAATAATTTTTAAAAAATAGTAGAGTCAAATTTTAAGTTTTAACTTATCATTAACAAAACTAATTTTATAAAAGATAGCTCTACTTAAAATTTTCTCAAAAAAAATATCAAATCAACAAGGATTAAGCAATATGAAACGAAAAACATATTTGGTTAAAGAAAGGTGAACAAACATTTGAAAAGCACAATAACCACCCCAAAATATATAGTGGCTTTAATATAAGTGAAAATTGTTCATATATAAAATTGTTTTTCTTTAGAAAAACAAAAAATCAATAGTCAACAAAGGAAGTGTAGACCCTAAAACTAAAAAGGATCTCATGAATGTGGGGACTTCTCATCCAAAAGTGTCGGCAAATACAAATGCGCTAATCTTTTTGGACCACTATGACTATTACTCCTATCGTTTCATTTTATATGTCATTCCTTTTTATAAGAGGTCGTTCCGCCCCTTGTTTTTGAATATGGGGAATATGTTCTCATAAAATCTATGATTATTACTCCCACTGTTTCATTTTATATGTCATTCCTTTCTGTAAGAGGTCGTTCCGCCCCTTATCCTTGCCTCTTGTCCTTGAATATGGAGAATATGTTCTCATAAAATCTATGATTATTACTCCCGCCGTTTCATTTTATATGTCATTCCTTTCTGTAAGAGGTCGTTCCGCCCCTTGTCCTTGCCTCTTGTCCTTGAATATGGGGAATATGTTCACATAAAATCTATGATTATTACTCCCATCGTTTCATTTTATATGTCATTCCTTTCTGTAAATAGTTTCACAGTAACTAACTACTAGACTATAATCCCCTAACTGAAATATTTTCTCGCAGATATTGGAATATGCAAAAACAGAATAAGATGACCATAAAAACAAGGGGAGAGAGATCACTAGACACAAAACAATAGTAATTTTTTAAATTAACATTATAAAGGTGGGGTCGAATTTAAACTTAATCATGCTTCCGTTATAATAATAATAAACACACGACACAAATTTGAATTAATCAAGGCTAGAAGCCAATGAATTCTGAACACAAAATAAATAAAGAGAGAAGGGGTGTCGATAATTTGAAGTTATAATTGACATGTAATTTACATCATACAAGCAAATCATTAGTACAAACGAAAATTAAAAGAGATGAAGAAGGTAGGAAATTAAAATAAAACACACAAAGCAAGAATAGATGAAAAAGGCTCGTCATTAGTTAGTTGGCCTTAGTAGATGGAGGAGCCCTAGAATTAGAATTGGAACCCATTAAATCTCGTACTATCTGTCTTGCTATGCCTCCCCTTTTAGGTGGCACCGTTGGTCCTCTGTTGTTGCCATTAGTATTTTTGTTGTTTTGGGCACCAGATTCATCTTGTCCACCACCCTCATTAGAATCACCATGAGTTTCTCTTGTGTTGCCTCCACTTCTGCCACTCATGTTTGTTTCCTGCTACTTCTGATCACTCTCTACCTAACACTTTGTAATTCTATTTCTTTCTTTGTTAGCTCTCTTACTGGTTTATATAGACTTTTTCAAAAAGGAAATGATGTTGAATATTATATAATTATATAAGTAATTGAAAGTGTCCACTCTCTAACAACTTAAATGTATACACACTTTAACATGGTATCACAACAGGTAAAAATCCTGAGATCGAATTTCACTTCCACTCATATCAAAAACGAATTTTCATTCACGTGTTTGGCTCATGAAAAAATAAAATAAGTCTAGTCTAGTATATCTCACCGCCACTCATATCAAAAAAGAATTTTCACATGTTTGACCATGAAAAAGAATAGTCTAATCGATCTTACCACCATGCATATCAAAAACTAATTTCTACGTGTTTGACCCATAAAAAGAATAAGTCTAGTTAATCTATCCGTCATTTATATCAAAAAAGAATTTTTACGTGCTTGAAAAGAATGAGCCTTGACTAGTCATCAAGGAGAGGAAATTTAACTAGTGGAAGTCCAGTCTAGTCATACGGACAGGAAATTTAAGTAATGGACGAGAATAATTGGTCCCATTAAAGAGCATGCGTATTGTATAGTTGCATCATATCTATTCATCATTCATGAACCTTAAATAACTTGTCCATCTTTACTTTTTCTCAAGCTTATATATATATTTGATCATGACACCAATTTAGAATTTGAAGATCACGACAACACCATTATTTTGTCATTAGTAGTAGCAAATGTAGATTTTAGCAAGTACTTAGACTTTAATTCAGTTGAAACAATTAAGGGTGATAGCTTAGTGATTAAAAAAGAGAAAAGTAAACATTGTTTTGATCCCCGATATGTCATTTTTGATATTATAAGCCCTTTAAAGTGAAACTAAAAATGGTAATGGAAAGGTGACCAATTGGGATTTGAACTAAGGATGTAAGCACTTCAAACCTAGCTCCAAACTTTTTAATACACTTGAAACCTAGCTCCAAGTTACTAGGTTCATTATATATTAATAATATATCAAGTGAATTTTTTTAAATACAAATAAAGAATTTGCAAAAGAGTTACTGAATTTTTTACTGAATCAAGAAATGTATACTAGCTTCCTACTGTGTTACAATTTATGTGAACTTATTGTTTTTAGACGAATTCAGAAAATATTAACATCTTCTTATTCTTAATTTGAAAGAATTTGACTTAAATATTATGACATCATTAAAATTTTATCCTTTTTTTCTTTTCGCATGGTAATACAAAGCAAGAGGTTAGAAATTTGATTGTTTCTGATGATGAAAAGACTTTTTATTGAAATGTCAATTTATACTTACACAAATAAGTTCACGTGTTTTTGAAGCAAATTGAGTACTTAGTTGAAAGTTTCAACGTCCATACATAAATAAATTAGGTTATTAAGTATTATATATTTATTACATATACATAGTATAGTATGAAATTTTAATTTCTTAATAAAAGTTTGAAAGAAAATATCCATCCACCTCCCCAAAAGATATATAATTTGTCGCATATCCTTTGAAATCTGAAGAAAGCTTTTTCAGCAAGGGGTAGGGCAGTCGATCTCGACAGTTCAAATTTAATAGGTATAAAACCACGTGGTCTGTCCACTTCTACGTACCACACTCAAAAGATATTTAAAAAATTAGCGGTCCTTGATAACGAATGCAGTGACATAGCCACATATAACTTAGGTGATCAATTCGACATCCTTCGTCGAAATATATTATATATAAAAAAAAAAAATTATATGAAATATGTCGAAAATTATTTTTCATATATATATTAAATTTTGAAGACTTTTAATAAAATTTCTGATTTCACCATTAAAGAAATGAATGTGTGCATGTACAACCCAAATAAAATTTGCTGGTACATATTTTTAATTTAAGACCATAAAATTTAATTTTATATTTTATTTTTAAAAATTCTATGTTGAATTCAAATTAAAATGAAATACATCACTTTTAGAAGTACATAATAAATTTAGGAAAAATCCTTTTGGCCAGAATGGTATTTTATCTTTTTAAACATTTTTACCCCTTTAACTTTAATACCTTTTAATTAAAAAATAAAAAAAAGATCAATTTATTTTAAAATATAAAAAATATTATAAACTTTTTAAATTTACATTTATTTTATCAACCTAACTTGAGAATATTCAAAGACGTGAGTCCTTTCTTTGAATATTCAAATCTCACAGAAAATGAGGAAATATGTACATATATTCATATGATAACGACCTGAATATTAATTTGCAAAATCCTCTTAAGAGGCGGCTGGATCTTATCTGATTTTTTTTTTTTTTTTGGATGTGTTAAAGCTTATTTAAATTATATAACAAATATTAGGTGTAAATTCATAATAAATTATGTGCTCTTTAAAGGTTAATTTATAGAATGTAAATTCTGAATCAACTTCAATTTTTCAAAGTTTATTGTCAAGTATCTTTTTATTTTTATTTTTAACATTCAAAGACATGTGATCTACCCGTAAAGTGATAGAGATGATACAACATATGTCTATCATGAAAAAACTAACTATGTGACAAATTTCTTTCAAAACACTAATATGATAGATGATTAATCAGATGTGATGAACAAATTTACAAGTCTTAACGAAAACCCTTACTAATAAAGTCATAATGTTCAAGAATTACCTATTGGTAATTTTTTTCTTCATATTGTTGGAATGTTGTCTGCATCGAATCACGTAAATTTATTATAACTAAATAATTGAAAATTCATGTACAAATATATATTACACCTTCTCTCTCAATTTATGTAATACGTTTTATTTTTCGAGAGTCAAACACTTTAAGTTTGATTGGAATTTACTCGTGGAATCTTCAAATTTTTTAAAATGAAATTTATATATTTGTAAACTACGTAAAAAGTACTATAAATCACACTAATTGACGATTCAAATTATTTAAAAGATATAAAAAATTTACGGTAAAAAATAGACTTGTTTAAATCTGAAAATTAAAAATGTGTCACATAAATTGAAATAGAGGGAGTAAGTATCTATTAATTTGATATAACATCAAATATAGACATATATTTTCTTTATTAGGTTTGTATGAAGCGTGCGTATATAATTCACTAGATGTAGCAAATGAACACTTTGGAAATTTAACTATTTAAGCACGTTGGATTGAATCAAAACATTAGTTATTGTCCAACTCTGACTAAAGGATACCCAATTTTTATTTTTTTATTTTTAGGAAATTTTTCATAATTCATGATTACATAGCTATAAGAATATTTAATAATGATTAACTGTATTTTAGTTGTTATATTTGGTAGAAAGTATAAATTTACAAATTTACCAAATATAGACATCAATAAATAATATTAACCCTGTTAATTAAAGCAACAACAAAAATTCAATCATCTCATTACAAATTTTCAAATGTAGACCTATTTGGATAAATAAAATGTTTTACATAATTTAATTATAACATGTAAGCCAGTAATTAGGTATAACCATATAATCACAATACATAATACTGCATATGAATTCAATATCTTGGGGAAAAATTAATGATAATATTTGTGTCAGTAATTTAAGAAGGCACCTTCTGTTAATTGTTGCATTTTCTTGAATAACTCAGTGATCACTATTTCATAGTTAGAGAAAAATAATAAATTAAGCCACTAAAAATCACTATCATAAACAACAACATTAAGCAACAATGAGTTAAATGGGCTTGGGCCATTTTTGCCACTTCTAAATGGGCTTGAGCCCATGTTCCCAACTCCCTTAAAGGCCCATATTAGGTGCAAGAAGACACGTTTTCTATCTATTTAGGGAAAACAAAGTAACTACACTATCTATAGGGACCTTTTACAAAATCTACTCTAAATATTTGAAATTATGTATATTGTCCTAAAATTCTTTTTATTCCATACACCCAATTTCAAAAAGACATGAATATTTAGGGAACATGAATTTTGTGATACGTGGTCTCCTAAAAATTGAAGTGTTGTGTGTTCCTATTGGCGGAGCCAGCTTATGATCATGGGTTCATTCAAACTTTTTTTGGCGGAAAATTACTATTCATATATAGTTAATTTTTTTTTATGTATATTCATAATAGATGTCGAACCCCATTCGTAATGCCCTTGACTTAAATCACTCCGACAATTTAATTCCTAAAGAATTTCACTTGTTCTAACTTACACATATTCATGAATATATGAATAGAATATTGAGGCGTGTCTATCAAATATTACTTCAGAAATATTGAATATTAATAATAGTTTAAAATGTGAATACTTGTTTGAATATTACTGCATATGGAAAGACATAAATAAATAATTTTTCTGCCTTATTGAAGTACCAATGTTTGTCTTTCAGCGAGTCATAAATATTATACATAGGAGTGGTAATTGAGCGGGTTGGATCAAATTTGAGTGGGTATTAATGGGTTAAGATAACAAACGGGTCAAGACCCAATCCAAATTTGTTTGAGTGAAAACGGGTTGAGTAATGAATTATAAAACAGGTTACATAACCCTTTTTTTTTTTAATGGATTGAGTTAATAAATGAGCAGGTTATTGTTAAACAAGTTGAGCGGATTGAACTGATTGGGTTTGATTTTGCCACCCCTAAATCTACACGTGTGGTGGAATACGATTTGTTTCAAGAGGATATATATACAAAGGAAAAATCCTTGTTGGTGGTTGAATTCATCAACATATGAGGACAATGATGCATAATTAATGCACCATTTGACAAAGCATTTAGAGCAAAATAAAGGCACTAGAAAATAGAAATGGCTGTTTAATTTGAATTACTATTTTAAAGTGATGAATAAGTAGAATTAAGTATGGTGTGTTGATTTCTATTTGTATTTAATTTTATCAAGAAAAAAAAGTGTACTTGGGTTTCCCTTTTTTCTCTCCTATTTATTTGAATAATAGAAATGCAACGTTGAATTAGTTGTATTAAATCTTACTTTTTTATTTTTAGTTTAGTCAATTTTGATACGTTTACTTGCTAGTTTCTTGGTTACCTTTACCTTCACGACTTCATCGATGTAGTCAAATAGCAAACAAGTGAGTTCAATCGAATTTGGAAACTGCACAATTTAAGAAATGAGTTATAATTCTAACGCATCCATATTTTCACAGGTCAAAAATAGGTTGGATACGAAAAGTTTGAGTCTATTTAACTTGTACTTTATACAATATCTGGAAAAAAGAAGAAGCTGGCATTAGAATAACTGTAGGCAGATAATTAATTGTTAGTAGTCATTTGGATATAGTCAGAAACAGAATCAGGATCTAAACCAAAAATGGCACAAAATTATTAACGTACATATAGAGAAGAATCTTAATGAAAGGTCAAGTTATAACTACTAATTTGTTTAGTAATAAGTTACACCTAAACTTATTATTATTATTTTTAGATGTGATAGATTTAATTAAAGGTCAAGTTATGCACTTGTGAGATACTCCCTTTGTCCCTAATTACTTGTCCATTTTGACAAATTAAGAAAGAACAATTTTTTTTTATCTATTATACCCTCAATTAATTACTTTGAAAAAGGTAGAACTTATTGAAAATCTTAAGTTTTTAATTCATCTACTTCATAATTAATAGGGGTAAAATGATAAACTCACTATGTCAATCATTGTTTTCTTAATAAGTATGTCAATTCAAAAGTGGACAAGTAATTAGGGATATCTTCCTACGAAGGTTGATTGCATCGAAAGGCCCCAAAATTTGAATATTTCTACTGTTATCGATGAGCGTTAAGAGACTAATTCAAAGAATGTCCAGATATCTTATGTCCAATGTAATAATAGTACATTGCCAATATATATTGATTTCAAACTTCAACTAAATATTGCTCTAAATAACAAATAAATGCTTGCCAAACCAAGAAACAAAAAGGAAATGAAAGAACAATTCAAGGGGGGCTTATAGCTATATATAGTCTAACACAAAACTATACATACTTATATCACTACAGGAAAAATGTGAATTACATTGGGATTTTCCTAGGGATTAGTATGAAAATACACAGGAAACTTATTTTCCTGCAAATTTTCATACTAATCCCAGAGAAAATCCCCATGTAATTCACCATTTTCTTGTAGTAGTGTATATCATTATTAGTATATGTTTTACAAGACTTAAAACGTGTATATATATATATATATATATGTAGATAAGTGGCATCACCAATCTAAATCAGTCATCACTTTGTTTTTCTCTGATAAGCATAAACTTGACCAACAACTGCTTAATAACCCTTCCCTTTTCCTGCATTACATGAAGAAAAAATAATTCTTAATAAATATATATGGGTGTTTCTTAATTTAAACTCTTCTCTTTTCCTTTTCTCAGTGGGTGGGTGGATGGTTTGATGTTTCAATAATTAAGTAAGTAAAAAAAAAAATGCTAAAAGATCAGATTCTGTAAAGTATTGTCTATCTTAACAACTTCTGTTCATTTCTATAGAGTGATTGTCTTTTATTCTTTTGTGAGAAGTCAAACAGTGACATATAGATTGAGACGGAGGAAAGTATTTTTCTTTCATGTAATCTGCCAAGTTTGCAAAGCTTCTAACAATGATAAGATGAAATTGTGTAACAGAACTGGCTGGCTATCTTAGATCTGAAAGAAAAATTCAATTCTCTGTTCTGTTTCTCAAGCAGGATTTTCTACATTCATCCAAGTAGTGACAAGAGAAAAAATTGTAGAGTAAATTTTTGTTGAACCAAACAAACAAAAAAGTTCAAGAAACTGTTATTCAATCCATTGGGAATTTCTGTTTGATCTTTAAACTAGGACAAACGTATGTCAGGAGCACTTCCGTGCCCATTGAGTATAAGATCTCTCCGCTCTTAATTAAAGAAATTGGATTCAAATATTGAAAAATTCATAGAGAGCATTTCCCTTTTAGGGCTCTATACGTGGCTAAAATCTGAATTAGTCCCGACAAAAGTCTCACATTAGTGGTTAATGAAATGAATAGGCTTGTGCAATCTTTTCTCTTTGAGCTAGCTTTTGGATTGTGAATTAGTCTCACAAGTCCGATCAGAAAATATCGAATAATGGATGCATAAAAGCAGAGAAAGGAGCACTCACATGAATTCAAGACAAGTCTTTTAGCACATTCATAGGCTATATGTAGCACAACTAGTACTAAAAATCAAATCAGGGGCAGATCTAGGACTTTGGATGGTGTCTAGAATCAATAACTTTTGTGTAGATCCAATATTTATATTAAAATTTTTATCAAATAAATATATATCGAAAACCTAGCAAAGAAGTATCCTTCTAGTGCAACAACAGAAATGGAACCCAAAGTTTTGTGCTTTTCTTGATGATGGTTCGACCCTCGATCAGGATGAAGCTTGGCTGAAACTTATAATAATTTTTACTTTTATAATTATTGATCTGTAAGAATTCATTAACCTCAAAATTAATTCGATTCATTTGAAAAATAAAGAAATGAAGATATGTACTACCTGTTGTTGTTTCTGCTACTAGTACTGCTTCCCCTGCTATTGCTGCTACTTGAACCAGAAAATCTTTTCTTCCACCACTCTTTTTCCAAATTCTTCGAAGAAACATTTTCACATTCTTCAGGTTTAGGAGAAACTCTAGTTGTATTTGCTGACGAATTCTTCTTTTTCGTCTTCTTTGATCTCAAAGAAACAGGGGAAACCATTTTGATAAATACCCCTCCATTCTCAATACTTTTACTTCTCATCATCATCTTCGCTTTCCTAATTTGTTCAGTCTTCTTAATATTCACTCTGCTCTGCACAACTTGATTTTTCTCCCTATTACTATTAATTAAGCATTCTTCTTGAGATTCAAAGGATTTTGTCTGCTCGACAAGGTCCTTTAAAGAAAGCTCAAAACAAGATTCAGGCATGTTCTTGACCATTTCCATAAGTTCCCATTGCCCTCTAGCTATAGCTTGAGTTCTAGAACTCGGCGAAAGTGATCGATAATTAATGGGATGTATTGGACTTCTTGATGGACTATTCTGCCATAAGGCTGGTGAAGAAGCACCAGATTCATCATCATCTTCAATTTTTTGATCTCTAGATTGAATATTTCCATGTTTTTGTGATACTTGGAAATCAAAATTGTGAGGTTCCCAATTAGTGTCATTTAAGGTTGTGACAGGATTATGAATATTGGGTATTTGTTTTCTTGGATCAAACATGATTGATTAGTGTTGAAGGAATTGGAAATGTGTGTATGAAGAGAGTAATTAATTAAGGTGTGAGGAATTTCTTCATCAATTGTGTATGGTCCATTTGTCACTTCCTTTTTAATGACAACAAAATATTTATTTGTATCCCATGCCCGGTGCCGTTGATCTGTCTGATGGGAGAGATCCACCAATTCCTTTATTTCAATGTGTTGGTATGTGCCTGCATCTTTTTGTTTGTTATTCTTCCCTCCGTCTGTCTCATATTAGATGAACATCTTGTTAAAAGTATTGTCACATATTAGATGAATATTTTGTTAAAAATCAATTTATTTTTTCCTCATTTTATCCCCACAATTAATAAGACTTTTGGAAGTCTAAGCAGATTTTGAAAAATTGAGGATTTTTTTTTAAAAAAAGCTAATTAATATGAATAAAATGCAAAATAGTAAAGTTAATTAATTTATTAATAATTTCTTAATTAATACGTAAAATAGAAAGCGTCGATGTAATATGGGACAGAGGGAAGGTCTTTGCTTTTTAAAATTATTTTGAAACAAAAGAAGGAAAAGAGAGGAGAGAGAAAGAGGTGTGGAAAATTAGTACCCTCAAAAGGAAAAGTTGCCAAACGTAATTAAAGTGTAAACGAAAGAATAATCTACAATAATATGAACCACAAAATGCTCTGAATACAGTATGATTTTTTGTATCAATCTTTCTGACAAAATGGCCCATTGATATATGACTTAAGACTCTATTTGGATTGACTTAAAAGTTGATCGAATATATTTTTAAGTTATTTTTAATTTTTGAGAATGTTTGACAAAATTAAAATTAACTTAAAATAAGTTAAAATTTAAAGTATGGGACTCCCTACTTTTTAATTTTTTAACTTAAAAGTCATTTTAAGTTTGACTATTTCATTTTTTCCGGGCAATCCAAACAAGCTCTTAAAATGGTCTATTCAATCTACTTGCGTCATCTAAATTTTTCAAAAGTAAGAACTTCTAGTCTTCGTAAATTTTTTAACAAACTTTTGTTGTTAAATTATATATGACAACTCTCGTCAAATCTTCTCACATACACATGACAATATCAAAAACTGCAGCAAATAAAAAGAAAATAGAAAATAAGTTGTAAAAATTGCACTTTCAAATGTGAGTTTATATTATTTAAATAAAAATACACAATTCTTGTTAAATTTAATAACCACGGTTTGTTGAATATTTGATGGAGATAAAGATGTTCAATTTGACAAACTTAAGTCATCATTTTTGTAATTTTTAGAAGGGAAAATGCTCAAAAATATCCTTAACGTATTAGAAATGGTTTCAAAATGCCTTTCTTCCACCTTTTGGTTTAAAAATGTCCTTAACATTTTGAATAGGTTCAAAAATGCCCTTTAGTTAACAGAAATATGACATGGAATTTAATAAAACAAATGGTCAATTTTCATTGGTCCACGTCAAATAAAAATCCCTACCCAAATTCAAATCCAAACCCGTTTCACTGGCGAAAAATATTAAAGCTAGAAATCTTGTAGCATGCCTTTTTGCTGAAACTCTATACTATCAGTTTTCACAAAATCCACAACTATGCTAGTGGAAGTGCTTGAAGCCACTCTTCCCTGCTAATTCTTTGAAGAATAACACTCAAAACATTGTTTAATAGATTTTCTTTAGCGAAAATAGCAGTTGATATACCATTATGCCCATCAAAAATCTATTCAAGAGAAACCAAAATTTAGTAAATTTATACAAGAAAACTGATGTTGTAGCTATATCACAGGCAATTAACAGATTTACTAAAGCATATGTGATAAAATTACTGCGAAAACTGAAAAAGAGGTCAATGAAATCCTCTAATAATCAGGCTTAATCAAGAAATAGTCTTCCCCTTTCTTTGCCAAAGTACCGAATTTTTTTTTGCTTCATCCTCCTAATTTCCACCTCACTCATTCTTTCACTCTCTGTTCCGACGCTATGCAAATTCTAATTCCCCAATTTCGACAAAACAAAACACAATCCCTCAAGGAACGGGTAAAAGATGCAAAGACTAAACAAAAACGGATTTGGGTTTAGCTTGGGTGGGTCTTTTTATTTGAAAAAAAAATGATGTGGACCAATGAAAATTGACCATTTATTTTTTAAAATTTCATGTCATATTTCTGTTAACTTAAGGGTATTTTTGAACCTAAACAAAACGTTAAGGACATTTTTAAACCAATAGGTGGAAGGAGGGTATTTTTGAACCATTTCTAATACGTTAAGAGCGTTTTTGAGCCTTTTTCCTTTTTTAGAATGTATTTGGACTAAATTGTGAAAATACCACAAGAGATAAAATTAGGAATGAAGAGATTCGGGCTAAGGTAGGAGTGTCCTCGTCGTGGATAAGATACGAGAACGGAGATTAAGATGATTTGGACAAATACAAAAGAAATGCACAAATTTATACCCTAGTAAAAAACGGTGAAAGGATGATTGTGGTGGGCCTAGGGAGAGGGAGAGGGAGATGTATGCCTAAAAAGTATGGGAGAGAGGTCATAAGGCAGGACGAAACAACTTTAACTTACCGAAAACATGACACTTGACATAAAGGTGTGGAGGTCTACTCCTTCTCCTACCGGATCTAAGAGGGCCGATGCCCAATTCCCCGACCCATTACTCATTCCTTCCCGACTCGATAGGGATTGCAATCTTGAGAGAGGGAGCATCCTATCTGCACTTATTCCATCTATTTAGTCAATGTAAGTGATTCATACGTCAAAGTCTAATGAATGTAAGTGATTTCATACTCTGGAAATATCAACTAGAATAGTTGGCAAAGACAATCTTTCGTTAAAAGTCATTTTAGTACATATACACTATAGATTCTCTTCGTTATATCACTTTTCTATCTCATCTATCTTACTTCTTGATTAAACAGCTCTGGAATCACTTTACTCCGGGCGACAAGCCTGAGTATCAAAGCAAAGGGTTAGTAGGTCCTCAAGTGTTTTTCTTTTTCATCTAAGAGAACTAATTTCATTTTTACATTTCCTTTTTTAAAATTTATAGTACTATATGTTAATCTCTTCCATTTCGCTTATCTTATTATTTTGTTGTTATTACTATTTTCTTTTCATCTCTTTTTTTAAGCTAAGACTTATCAGAAACAATTTGATCTTTACCCTTCGAAATAAGAATAAGATATGTTTTTTTTTTACCTTATTTGTCTAATATTGGATGTGTTATTATTGTATTTGAACCAAAACCGCTCGAGGATGTACTGAAAGGACCATTTCGAACCTTCTCCAAACACAAATCACCGTTTTTGTCATTTTCTCCGTTCTTTCTCATATTTCTTCCGTCTCAATTTATGTTAGATATTTCGAATTTTAAAATTTAAATAAGTCTATTTTTTATCGTAATTTTTTTTTGTATATTGTGATTTATAATATTTTTTATGTAGCTTACAAATATATAAATTTCTTTAAAAAAAAGTCATATATTCTAGAAACTTGACACTTTGTTAGTGGTGTACAAAATCTACTGCTGTTGATGATGAACATGAAAGTCGTTGTGGGTAGGACCTCTTTTTGTCCTGAATTTCCTCGTTTTTGTCCTTAATATTATGTGGAAATAATTACTCTCCTTTTTTCTATGGCATTGAAAGAATCACTTGTCCTTTTTCATAGACCTCAAAAGCACACGTATCTTTGAATAAAGTAATACACCTATTCATTCCTTAACGGACGTTTGCTCAAATAATAGATTGAGTCTTTTGTCTTTTTAAAATTCTGTTTCAATCAACTATATATCTTTATATAAAATCACATGGAGAGGGTATATGCTATATTTCATAAAAGTCCATACAACAAAAATGAACAAACATAGCTTATAGGTTCTTTGTTCGTTATGAAAAATGTTTTCCATATATGGTTTTAGGATAAAAAAAATTTAAATGAATTTATAAGAGAACAAACGTAACTTATTTAATTTATTTTGGTATGGAAGCATGATATATTATCCTAAAAGCATTTTTAATTAATCAACAAATATGGGAGGTTGGAGTACTGAGTGAAGGGGTGTGGAGGTGGTGAGGATGGAATGAGGTGAGGTGAATAATGAATTACGACGTGTATTGGAGGATGGAGAAAACATAATTATTGTGAAACGTCATTTGTGAATTATTTCTTTTTACTATTTCTTATAAAAATATATATATTCAAAAACCGAACATGAATTATTTTAGAATCCCTAACACATCTTATGTGTAAAAATACATTAATACTATTACCAATAACTAGTGTGTCTCAAACACTATATGTTTTTTTAGAGCTATAATTGATTGCTTGCAAATATTTCTTTTCTTATTCAAATGATTTGAATTTTTTTGCAGCTTTGCTACGTCAAGAAGTATGTGGCAGACATCATAAGGAGATCAAATAAGGTTTGCACCAAAATATTTTTAAATAGGTGAGAATTATATAATGTTAATTCTTTTATTTTAATTTTGATTATTTTGATTATTTTCTTTCAATTTATTTAATTTAATTAATAAAAACAATCGATTCTCATATGATTGTGGACATGATATTAACATCTCATATATGTCAAACAGATTTTTTGTAAAATCATATAAAGATAGAAATTGATAACTAATCTAGGGGTGTGCAAAAATTGAACCGACTGATAAATCGAATAAAAAAAATATTATTGGGTTATTGGGTTAACGGTTATTTAATGGTTTTATAAAAACAAATTATTGAATTATTGGTTCAATATTAGTTTTTTAATATTGGGTTATTGGGTTAACCGATAACCCATTAAGAATATAATAATTTATTTTTTTTAATTTTGGAGAAATTGTATAAAATAGCAAACTATTAAATCAAATTAAATGCTATAACCACAGTTTGATTTAATTGTAACCCGTAGCAAACTGTTGCCATTCGCCTCTCTCCCTGAAATTCTCGCTCGCCACTCTCGTTTTATCGCTGGTAGTCTCTCCCTCGCCTCTCTCACTTTTATACAAATACAAATGTATAAAATGCGTTTGTGTTTGTATAAAGTGAGAGAAAACTGTATATATACATATCTTTTCGTTCGCCTCTCTCCCTAGAGAATCTCGCTCGCCACTCTCACTTTATACAAACACAAATGTATAGTTTGCGTTCGTGTTTGTTTAAAGCGAGAGAAAATTGTATATATAAATACATATATTTTCGTCCTATACACTTATAATTATACAAATACAGATCTTCCCCTGCCTAGTTTTCTTTTGTCTTTCTCTCTTTCTCGCTTTATACAAACACAGATTATACAATTGATTCTTTTGTATATGTATACCGAAACAGATTATACAATGATTCTTTTGTATATGTATACCGAAATATACATATTAATAGTCATAGCAAACATAAAGTTTGCTTTGGAGCGCAAATATACAAACTATAACTATAACATACAAATATGATTTTTATATTTGCTAAACCTAAAATTTACTCATTTTGATACATAAATATCAAACAAAAAATATTAATAGAATCACTATATTAGACTATAACTAGAAGGACCCTACACAATTAACACTACTTAACTCTACTCTCTGCATTTACCCTTTAGGTTTTAGTATTACTCTAGTCTTTAGGTTCACAATGTAAGAACTAAGAACGACGACGGCTAGGGTTTGCAACGACAATAGCAAGGGTTAGGCAATGACTACGGTTGTGAATTGTGAGTATTTGCTATATTTTTACTACACGAAGCAGAAATTTTGCACTCAATGAGAAATTTGATTTCTCTCTTTTTTATTTCGCGTCAAATTGTTGGACAAGTCATATATTTGTTTTGAAATCGTTTTCTTATTGGTTAAATCGAAAACCGAACCGTTAAAGACCAAAAATCGGTTAACCGAAAACCGATAACAAATATCTTATTGGTTTAGTTATCGGTTTAGCATATTTAAAAACTAAAAACCAAAAACTGAACCGAACCAATAATACTTAAAATCTAACCGAACCGATCCGATCTATACACACTCCTATCCTAACCGGAATCAAAGATTGCTCATTCACAAAATTGTCACCATATGAATAAACTACCTGGTGGGAGGAGTAAAAAAAATTAAAATATTTACGATATATCATATTTGGACATTATTATTTAATTTGTATCTATTTTTTTTTCAAAATTATACGTTTGAATCCTAGTTCGAGTAGTAAGTACTCCTTCATCCTTAATCAAAAGTCTCGAGTTCGAGTCTCTTTGGATATGAAGTCACCTTTGATAGAGAGCGCTTACTAATGTGGGACTTCTCAATGCGAATTTGAATTTAGTCAGATTTCAATGTGGATACCGAACAACCGGGGTGAGAAACAAAAAAGAAAAGAAAAAGAAATTTGGATAATTCATAGAAAAAAAGAAGAAGAAGAAGATGAAATTGGGCTTTGCCATCTTGATAAGGAAGGTGGGTCAGCCTATATAGAAGTGTAGATTGCACACTTAATTGAGATTGGGCTAAACTATTCCTATCAGAACTTTATGATTAACTAAGTGAACCCAGTGATTTCAAGCCCAACTTTGAAACCTACTAAAAAATTGGGCCAGGATCGATTCTATAAAAATCGAGGCCCAATTGAACGTATTGTACCTCATCGGTTTGACTTTCGTCGATTTAAAAAAGCGACAGACAAAATCGGTAAAATTGAGACAGACGATCCTATTTGTTGATTTTTCAGAAATATTTAAAAATGGATCTCAATCACCAAACTTGGAAGACTCGTTAAAAATGGCAAAATCAATTAATTGAAATAAATCTACGTTCATAGAGCATCAACAATCTTAAAATGCTGGATCTATCGACAAACTGAAATAAGAGTTGCTCAAGCCTCAAGGCACATGTTCTTAGTCTGAATATAAAGAAACTGATCTTCCCTAAGTAGTTGTTTTCAATGAGCTATGTACAACAAAAGAATTATAATAGTCTAAATATTATACTCCCCTTCATTTACTTTTACTCTTTACATTCGAAAGTTGCACACTTTTTAAATAATTATAATAATTGACATTAGTGTTCTATTGCAAATTTGCAATTGATATACCATTTTAGAAATAATTTAACAGATAAGTAATTAATATATAAAAATAAAAACATATTTTTAATATAATAGACGAGTAAAATAAACGAAGGAGTACATGACGCAAATGATAACCCATACGCCTCGTTATTCCAAATATTTTCCGACACGTGTTTTCCGCTTTCAATTAAAAGAAAATTATTATTTCAAAAAGGATCCAGAAGTTAGAGATTTCATGTTGGGTAGATATATATGGAATTTCTGGATCCCTATTATTTTTATTAAAATGAATAAACAAGTAAATGATACATGTACAATACTCTTGATTTTTACTTGTTTAATTTATAATTTAAAAAAAGTAAACTATCAAATAAAGTGAATATTTTATTATAATATTTATATTAATTAGTGTATAATTTCAATGCTAAAATGGCCGAACGAAAGTGAAAATATATACCTAATATATATATAATGACATATTTAAAATAATAAAATCAAATAATATTTTGATACATTTTTATGTATCTTTATTGCAAAATTTAATCTTTTTTAGTCACTATCTTAAATTTTGTCTCAAATCAAAATCAGACAAGACAAATTAAAATATGGAGAATATATAATATTTAAATGCAACATAAACTTGTATATATAATGTATACATGTACACTTGAGGCTTAACCCCTAGCAATATTCTTCTCTCAAGCTTGAAGCTTCTTCTTCAAGAGAATAATCTCAATAATATTAATGGAGATGTTGTTTTCAAAATCAAGAAGCTTAAATCAGTTTCTACACTACACCAAAAAGTCTGCAGTCATTTTCATACAGCAGAGGTGTTTTGAGTCCATCAAAGTTGGAGAGCTGCAACTTGATCAACGCAACTATGATGAAGAGGTAAATACTATATATGTGATTTCTTTTCATCATCTGTCTGTCGTAAGAACACAATTTTATTTCTTAACTAAATCTATCACGCAAGTGACATATGTTCGATCATGACTCCAACTCGGGCCACCCCACTCCTCTGGTGGGCCTTGCCATAGGCAGAATATTGACGTTACCCAACAATCTCCCTTCCAACACCTGCCTCATGCAACATGTTGCCATTCAAAATCGAACCTATGACCTCGATTCTGATACCACTTATTAGGATCAATCGCTTACCATTATGCCAAAAGCTATAACTGATAGCAAAGACACAATTTTATTTTGTAACTAAAGTCTACCATGCAAGCGCCATGTTCGATCATGACTCCCACTCAGGCCACACCAATCGTGGGCGTTGTAAGAGGCATGATGTTGACGTTATCCAACACACCTAATAACTAAATACTCCAACTTCTTTTCCACTGTATCTCGTGGACATCCAACACTAATGTGATATAAATGTTGGAGTTGCGCGCCTAGATGATCAATTTGTAAGTTGAGGTATTTAACTAACACAATAAAAATGAGTTAACGTGTCTAAACATGCATACTCAAAATTAAAATATTTATTTCTCAGTTTTGAAATCAAGTTAAATGTTTGTTTATATATTATGTCAAAAAAAATATTATATTAGGCATTTATATTTGGATACTCTTAAAAGATTATAGTGACATGACAATTTCACCACCCGAAATTAAAATTATTTTTGATACTATGTTTTTATTACATATTTAACTTACGATTTACATGTTAAAAGAATTTATTTCTTTTTAAAACTTTATGTAATTATAAATGCTATAATATGAAAGCGAGAATATGACAACTAAAAATAATTTATTCCAATTTGTTTTTGGACTTATTATTATTATTATTATTATTATTATTATTATTATTATTATAAAATGAAACGGATAGGAGGTTAGGTGCACTTGATAATATCAATGGCTACTACACATAGTTAGGGGTGTTTACGAATTGGTTTGGATCGGTTACTAGTCAAAACTAAAATCAAACCAATTTAATCGGTTTTATAATTATCAAAACCAAACCAAACCAAACCAAATATAATATATATTTATCGGTTTGGTTGTTATCGATTTCGGTTTGGTTTGGTTCGGTTATTCGGTTATTAACCATAGACAGAAATAAAAGAAATAATTCATTCAAAACGTGAAAAAAGTGACAACAATCAATTCAAAACGAAAATAGTTAAAATGACTGACATTACATAACTTTCAATCATTGAATTTACTATGAATAATGCTTCAAAATTCATTATTTTGGCCTAGAAGAAAGAGACAGTGACATTTTCAATCTCATAAAGAATTGTCATAGACACTCATATATGTGAAACCAATAAGATAAATATTCTCACCTTGACATTTTTGTTTTCATAAATAAATTATAAATAAATTTTGATGAAAACACATATAAGATCTTTAATTTTTTTTATAAAAATAATATATTATGTATGTATAATAATAAAATATATGTATATAATTTGTCGATTCGATTTGATTATTTCTTCGGATTTTTTCGAACAAACCATAACCAACCCAAATAATATCGGTTTTTAAAAATCTAAAACCAAACCACACTTAACCCAAATAAAATCGATTTATTTAATCAGTTTGGTTCAGTTTTTTTTAGTTTAAATCGTTTTTTATCCAAACCGTGAACACCCCTACATATAGTATTAAATAATTTATAGTATTGATATTTCATGTCTTCACACAAATCTTAAAGATAAATTTAAAATATTAAAAAAATTATGATGATTAAGTAGAAATTATTGTACAGAATGTAAGCTACATTCTTTACTGTTTTCTCTAACATTAAAATAATGCATTATGACAATGCAAACTTTTATTCAGTGATGTGATTTGCTACATGACACAAATTTACTCGTTTATTTAATTCCACAAAGGAGGTATTTTGTCTCTTTCAATTATGTAGTGAATTATTTTTGTGGTTTTGACGTCTAACTATATTTCGCATTTTAATTACACGAATTATTTATCGTAATTTTTAAAAATAGTTATGTCAAATTATTATTTTAAAATTTCAAGAAAAAAATATTTATTTATTTCATTTTACCCTTAATAATAATTGTTCTTGAAGATTACAAACACCTCAATAGATTAATACTTATTGAAATGAGATTATATCTTAAGACATAAATGAGGATAAAATAGTTAAAAATTCTTAATTGATGTTTTTTAAGAGATGTGTAAAAAAAGAGAAACTCGACAAATAATTTTGATTAAAATTATCCCTTACTTATCATTTGACATCTTACAAGCACTTTTGTATTGATCAAGTTTTACATATTTATCTTTTATATCTTTTGTAAATTTTCTAATATCTCCCCAAAAATATATTATCTTTATTCTATTTTTGTTATTCGTCATTTTTATGTAAAACTTACTCTTAAATTATATTTTTCATAAATAACTTCCAAAAATATTTCAGTACTTTTTAACATAAAAGTGTTTACCATCACCAAGCTTATTTGCCCAAGTTTCCAATTTGCTTATTTCAAAAAATATTTTTTCCCAAGTTCATACTTTTGGACATTAAAATATTATTTTGGCTAATCATTTCAAGAAATGCTTTTATCAATATTAAAACAATAATTTGTGCTAGGACAAGTTTCAAAATATTTTTGAAAAAAAAATAAATAGTTTTTCAGCTTCTGGAAATTAATTTATGCTACTATTCAAAAAAGCTTATTTATTCCTTAAAACAACACCTCAATTTTCTAAACTAAGCACTTTTTAAAGATAAAGCATTTTACTTCCTCAAAACTTGGCTAAATAGACTATAACTCCTTATTGTCAGATTCAATACTTCTATCCAAACATGCATCTTTTTTGTTATTTATAAAATCAAGTTTAACACTTAAAAGTATTTCTCAACACATAAATACTTACGCTATACCTTCTTTGTGAGGTATTATTATTCTAATTCACATTATGAATCATTGAGGATTAATACTTAAGCCCAGAGGGTGGTCCCCATTTTTACGTAACTATTTTTAATCAGCTAACACAAGCGAACTCTTACTATTGAATCAGCAAACCTTGAATTTCCCTGGAGGAAGGGTTCCAATTACAACTCGGATGAAGTTTATCTCAGAGTCATTTGAAAAGAGGCTACCTTGCTATCGAGTCCTTGATGATGAGGGCTATATAATTCCGGGCAGTATATTTGAGCAGGTATACGACTCAACATATTTAATTTTTCATAAATTCAAATTTGTGTTTTTGTCTTTTTAAGTAGAAAATTTGAACTATTTATAGAACTTTCTTACCACTCATCAAATATGGAATAACAGTATAAAAATAATGTAACACGTGTTCAAGTAGATAGTGGAACGATTAATAATCCGTAAAATTGTAAATATTCACAATCAAATGTATTAACATTGTACATCAAATTATGTTAGTTGAAGAAAGGACTAGCAGTAAATATGTATTCAACTATGGTAGCACTTCAAATAATGGACACAATTTTCTATGAAGCACAAAGGCAGGGGAGGTTATCTTTCTATCTAACCAGTACTGGAGAAGAAGCTATTAACATAGCTTCTGCTGCTGCACTCACTCCAGATGACATTGTATTGCCTCAGGTACTTGGTTTTTTCTTACTAATTCTCGTCGATGTGAGTTCTTGGGGAAGATCAGCCTTACTTTATATTCAGAACAAGAGCATGTGCCTTGAGTAGCTCTTAGTTCCGTTTGCTGGTCTCTTGACTTATTTCGAATTTTAATAAAGTAACCAAATTAGTATGGTGCTGATTTTTGACTCTTTTGTCAAACAGTTTAGTCCATTCAATCAAGAATATCATTCAATGGCGCGGAACATAAAAAGATTGAAATTGTTATATGTATTGCAGTATAGGGAACCAGGAGTTCTTTTATGGCGCGGTTTCACTCTTGAAGAATTTGCAGACCAATTATTCGGAAATAAAGATGATTATGGAAAAGGCAGGCAAATGCCTATGCATTATGGTTCTAATAAGCTCAATTACTTCACTGTTTCCTCTCCTCTCACGTATGATTTTTTCAAATCCTTTTCCCTAATTTTCCAAGTATCACATTTAGAATTTCGCGCGATTCACAGCTGCAGATTTCATTTTTTTTTTTTTTTGTTTGTTTCAGCACACAGCTTCCACAGGCTGCTGGTGTGGCATACTCTCTGAAAATGGACAAAAAGGAAGCTTGTGTTGTGGTTTATTTTGGTGATGGTAGCACCAGTGAGGTGATAAAATCACGCATGCATATTTGATTTCTCAGATCGTCACTTAACTAATAAGTATATAGTATTATATTAGAATATCACTTTCTTTATTAAGAAAAATAACTTTATGAGATAAATTAGTATTAGTTGAGTGACTGTATGAGAAATCAACGCTATTATTGGCATGATTTTCTTCCTTAGATCGAATTAATGAATGCTTTTAACTTCTTTCTATTTGCAGGGTGATTTCCATGCTGGTTTGAATTTTGCAGCAGTAATGGAATCCCCTGTCATTTTTCTTTGCCGCAACAATGGATGGGCCATTAGCACTCCTGTAACAGAACAATTTCGAAGTAAATACTAAACTCATTAATTCAATAATTTCGCTATTTTTAGAGTCTCTACTTTACATCTTTACAACAACGCAAAATATTGAAACATCTCGTATTCATTTCAATTTCAGGTGATGGAATTGCTATTAAAGGGCAAGCATATGGGATCAGAAGCATTCGTGTAGATGGCAATGATGCTCTAGCAGTTTACAGTGCTATTCGCGCTGCACGTCAAATTGCAATAAAGGAGCAAAGACCAATATTAGTTGAGGTGAAATTTAACTCCTACCTCTTGTTCATATTACCTGTCGTCTTAAAAGGTTTTTACAAACCCTCTAAGACGACATAGTCGTATTTGTCTAAACTACTTCTTATTCGAGCAGTAAGGGTGAAAATGAACAAAAGGTTTTAACTTAGTATTACTTCACAACTCTCTACAGGCCATGACATATAGAGTAAGCCACCATTCAACATCTGATGATTCAACAAAGTATCGTTGTGTAAAGGAAATAGAGCAATGGAGAACAGAAAAAAACCCCGTAACCAGATTTAGAAAATGGATTCAGACAAATGACTGGTGGGATGATCAAAATGAAACTGAACTCCGCGGAAACATCAGAAAACAGGTTTAAGATTCAACCACCATCGCGTTATTTCATACTAAAATCTGCCAAAAAATTTTAATTTTGTCCTGTTTTTTGATATCTTAGGTAGTGGGAGCAATTCAAGCTGCAGAGAAAGTAGAGAAACCTCCATTGACAGACTTATTTGGTGATGTTTATGACAAAATTCCATCAAATTTGCAAGAGCAAGAGAGGTTTATTAGAGATACTGTTAAAAAATACCCAAAAGAGTATCCTTCTGATGTGCCCGTATAGGCTACTTACCCCTGATTTTCGTTAGACATGGAAATTTTGTGTGACCTCTCTGCTCTACCATATTGAGATGGGGTTGAGTGCATGGTTTATCAAGTATATGAAATATATTTTTTGTTGTATTCGACTCAATCCTTTGAATAAAATATATATTGGGCCGATTTTAATTGCAATTCAATTAAGAGAAGGAGATAACTATTTGAGTTTTTCAGCTAATTTAGTAAGTAATCTCTACTTTGGACCCAAATAATATTCACCAGTGTTGCGAAATCAAATCAAATCTCTTTCTATACTTCACAATTAATAACTAGTTCAAGGATTCATTTGCTAGCCTCGCAAATAATCATTACATTCCCCAACAACATCACACCCTATATTACGAGCTTTTACACATGCTTATTTAGAATTACTCAATTAGCTTCGGACCTAGTGCATTACGCCAAGAATGTCCTAAAGTTCCTCTACCAAACTGTAGCACAAAACCATCTCCAAAGGTCAAAGATCTCAATTAGAGCAGACATATGCCAAATGTGAATACCTTCTGAAGCCACAAATAAATGAATCTCGATAATACCAAACTTGATAAATATTTCTATGTAAAGGGACATAAACTTAATATCTTTTACACTCGTAAACTATTTGTCTAAAGACGATATAACCAAAGAACTAGGGTTGGGTTGATAGTATAAATAACTGCCTAACCTTACACCTAAGATAGGAGGACTTCTCTTATTTATTGTCACACTCTGCTTTGAGGGGTTTTCTAATTGATGTGATAATTTTGAAAATTAATTATTAATTAATTAATTTAGAGTTTTGATGTTTCAAGTCACCGTTTTTTGAATTTCTAATCAAAAGGAAAAATTGATTGTTAAGTTAATAAGAAATTATGTAAATTAAGGGGAAGGTGTTAGGTACTTTCGAGATCATGTGATTCCAGTACAATCCCTTTATTAACTAATATCAATCGTAAATTATAATTTTGGATAAATTCTGCTCGCCTGCCTTAAAATACTTTTATCCCACCTTTTTCTTTTATTTGTTGACGATAAATTTTTGAATTAAATCGCAACACGACTCTCCCCCGCCACCAACCACACACCATAATTTGATTAAGGGGCTAGAAGCGTAGCCACACACGTAGCCATTTCAAATTAATATTTGTTTGCGGTAGCCAGGGAACAGAACCGTATATATGACCCAACACATTTTATTAGAGAGTTAAGGAGCATACGTAAATCTTTTACTTATTTTTTTAGTGTTTGATAAATAAGTAAAAAAATAAATTATTTTAAGAGTATTTATATATAATCTAACAAAATACAATATAAACGGAATAGGGTGGAGAGCGAGGGTTCAGGGGTGAGGGGGCTAAGGACGCTCAAAGGGTGTGGATTGAGGATGTTGGCGGGTGGATGGGGGAGGAAACAGTGAAATTGGATTGTCACTTGTGAAATTTGTTTTCCCTATTTTTATTAGGAAAATCATTTTCCTCATTCTTGAAAAGCTTGTTATCCCGGAGAAAATGTTTCCAAAATATTTCTACCAATCAAATATGAGAAAATTAGGAAAATATTTTCCTCCATACAAAACATACTCTAAAAATTTCTGCCTACTGTTCATCTTAAACCCCATTCTCATGTATGGACAATTTTCATGGTTGAAACATATTGTAAAGTTTTTTTCTCTCTAATTTATAGGTATTTATTAAGAGAAGAATGAAATATGTGCATTTATTTGACCCTTGCATGGGGTAAATATTTTTAAAAGAAAAGATAAGAGGAATCAAAAGTTCCTTGCAAGTTAGGCTAATGTCAGATTGCAATGACATTTTTCCTGTGCTAATATATTTTTGTCTTTCATGAAAATAAATTTGAATTTTGTGCCATTTAATATTATTCCATAATGGTTAATCAAATCATTTATTATCAATAACTAATAAAGTGATAATCAATATTTTAATAATTTAACATATTTATAAATCGATAAATCAATCCACTCAATAATATCTCCTAACCTAACAAGAATCTGAGTGCAAGGTCCTAAACGTCGTCTTTGAAAAGGTAAGAGACAACCTTGTCCAGTGAACCATGTTGTAGTACATTCCTATTATTTTCTCCCTTTTAAAATAAGTTTGTGTTTTTAATTTAGGGATAACTATTTATTTTTAGAAAGGAAAATTTACTTATCCTTATTAAAATCTTGAAAAATTATTTGGGTAAGGATAAAATTGAAAAAATATCATTAATATCTACTTAATTATATAAAACAAAATAAAAAGATAAAAGCACAGCTTGTAATTTGAAAAATGAGGGAACATAAATTATCAGTATTACACATAAAAAATGTTTTCGATAAGGTTGTTGGGGGCGGGGGGTTGGCCAACTTAATTTCTATACTTTTCCGTATTTATATTTTCTATTCATTTTTATTTGTCCATTAATTTTGAATATTTCTCAAGAATTGATAAATGAAGTGCATATTTTATTGTATATCCATATTATAGTCTTTAATCTTACTTCATTTGTCTTAATTTCTGTACTTTTCGATCTTTACTTTCTCTATTCATTTTTTACTTGTTCATAATAAATTTTACATAATTCTCGAGAATTAATAAATGAAGTGCATATTTTATTATATATCCTTATTATAGTCTTTAATCTTATTTCATTTGTCTGAAATTATTTATCATTCTTTTACTTTATACATCTCTTAATAAATACTAAATTAATTATAGTAAGAGATTTTTTAAAACTATTTTAACCTTGTTGCTATTTTATTTTTTTAAATTAAACAACTAAAATTAAGATCAAGTTTCTATCATCTTCTATCCGATTAATAAAAAGGCCCCGACTTATTTTTAAAATTTGAGTCCACGACTTCTCTTTTTTTTTTTTTTTGGTTTCTGGAGCGAGGGGAGGTAAATTCCTTGTCAACTATCATCTATTGATCTCGATCTTTTTTTTAGTTTTTTTAAATAATATCAAACCTAATCTAGCCTTTGTAAATCACAGTAAAGCAAATACGTAACTATGGATAAATTTCCTTAAAGGTGAGTTAGGTTAATGAATTCGAACACGGATATTTGTTTTGTAGCTATAATAGACAAGAGCTAAAAGGGAATGGAAAATTTAAAAGCCAGCAAAGTGAGATTGACTTGAAATGGGAAATATAAATGAGCCCATGTTATGTTTAAGTGTAAGTAGTTGGTAGTGTTGTAACTTGTACTACAACTGGAGGAAAAATTGATACTTCTGGATTAAAGATTTTAAACTCAATAGGTTGTATAATAATATAACAAAATGTCTTTTAAATCTTATGATTTTAAAATTAAAAAATTACAAATTATATAAAATAATATTCTTTCAAAACAGACGAAAAAGTAAAGTAAGCCATGAGTATAGTTTTGTCTTACCAAGCATGCGTTTTTTCTTGTGATATGAAGAATGCGTTTATCTTGTGATATCACGTTTATTCTTCCTCCTATATAATGAGTAAGTACCTACACATTACATACTTCAACTTGAGTTCATCCACTAGGACTTAAAGGCTATAGTATCCAAAAGTTTCAATGGCAACTTGGTTTTTAAATAATCATGGTGTCATACGGAAGTTGTCGATGGCTTTTTCCGGCAAGTCTACCACCGCTGTCGTACGGAGATGTTTCGGGTCGATGGAAGCTGGACAAAAACTGGATCCATACAGTTGTGACGATGTTTATCGTGAAAATATTGGTCACCAAAATAAGGCATGTTTGAACTCTCTCTTCTTCTTTTTTTTCGTTGAATCGTAATTTTATAATTACTATAGTCAATTCCTCGAATAGTCACAAAACTTATAGAAATATTCCATTAAAGTAACTTTTCAGTTATGCACATATTTTCAATAAGGTCAAAACTAATGAAAAAAATTAATTTTTTAACGAAAGGTTGTACATATATCTTTTAAGGATGCATTTTTAGACAGAATACCTATTATACAAAATTCATTTAACCCATTTTAAATTGGTCATTAATAAAGTAAATTATATTCATATAATAATTAAAGTAAAAAGTAAGTGTAATTTGTATATACGACTTGATCAAATATCATGCATCGACTGTTTTAACAATATAGTTTGGCTATTTCAGTTAAAAATGCAAAAAAAGATTGTCAAGTTCTATAAAGAGATATACTAATTAGTTAAGCTTTGTGCTCAGTTATATTACTGCTTTTTTTTTTTTTCATATTATTTATCTATCTTACTAAAAAATATATGTTCTAAATTATTTATTAATTTACTAAATCAAAATAGAGTTAATTTATTTTTTCTCATTTTGCCTTTAAACTAATTCTTTTTGAAAGTATAAATAATGTAAAATTCTAAAAAAAAAGTTCCTCTATAATTGATCTTGGTATTGATGAATAAGACACGAAAATATTGAGGATATTAAAAAGTGTTAAAGAGTACGTGTAAAGGAGAAAATAAATAAATAATATAAAATGAAGAAAATATATCATATAAATTGAAACGAAAAAATAATTAATTACTTAAAAAATTTCATCTATTTCAATTTGCATGATACTCTTCTATCTCAAACTATGTCTGTTTGTTTCAAGGGAAAATACATAAACATTGTTCGACTTTTTACTTTAGGAAATAGGAATGACGTAAAAATTACATACTATTTTTGTTTGAAGTGATTCGATGACATGCCAAAGATTGTGTTTCTACCTTTCAAAAGCAAGTCAGAAGGGATAAAAAAGAAAAAAGGGAACCAAATAGTACATGCAAAATGAATGACTCCCTCCATTTGATTTTTATTTTTTGTTATAACTATCGAAATAATAATTAATATGAATATTTTAGTATGATACTTATATTAATTGACATATTTTAGATATGATTTGATGAATAAATAATTAATATTAACTTTTTTTTATTGATAAGTTAAAAGTGAAAATTTATATTTGAAATAGTGGGAGAAAAAGGTGAACGGAGAAAATACTTTTTTATTTTATTTCTTCCGTCCATTTATGTGACACATTTTTCTTCTTAATTCGTTAAAGAAAATGTCACTTTACTGTAGTTAAATATATATATATTTTTTTATATTTAATGAAATGATTTAGAGTCACACAAATATCTGAAAATTATTGTTAAATGGCTTCTATTAAAATGAGACTGAGAAAGTTAGTATTAATGAGGCACCCAACGCCTCCATAACTAGCCGCTACATTTATTCCTTTACACGTTATAACAAAGAACGACCAACTTAATTAAAACAGCCACAAAATCCCCCACCCCCTTCAAAACAGAACAATCACATTAATTACTCCCACTTGCCTAAATTTTACAAATTTAATTTATTTTTTTTAATAACAAAATTTTATTTATACACAGGAAAATATGAATTAATGTAATAGAAAATCTTATTTTCTTCTATTCAAATGATAAATCATTCAACACGAAGAGATTTTCTCAGATGACAAACGTTTTTTCACCTCCAACCTTGAGAACTGAGAGCCGTTAAAATAGGTTTAGCCCTTAAGCCAACCCACCCTAGCCCACAATTAAGGTAAATAGTGTTAAAATAAATTAAAGCCCAGTCAAAACTAAGGCTTATAAGTTCAACCCAAATCATCTTGTTGGTCCTTGAGGCTGAACCGAGGTCAGACCATGGATCAAAAATTATTTAATCTAAAGTTAAATTTTTTAAAAAGATTACTAAAAGATAAGTGAAAATATAGAAGTAGTGATTATCGTACATAATATTTTACTCATTAAGCATTACATCCTAATTACCAAGTATATAAATTGCATTCATGATAACGATTTCATTTAATCATTCTGATGATGGAAAAATACGTTAATAGAGTAAACAAACACTGAATGTAGATTGAATTATTGGTGAAATATTAAAGATATAAATAAGGTTAAATTAATCAAATGACTCTTTTTATTACTAATATTTTCTTAAAGCACTTCTAAAGACACTTAAAAAAAGATACTTAGGGAGATGATTTATATAAGGTTAAAGTCTTGATCTATAGAGTATAATTTAGTTGTATATGATATTGATGGAACATGAATGCAGGATTTGGATTTTCCAGGTGGAAAAATTCCATTGACATCACAAATGAAGTTTATTTCAGAAGCATCAGATAAGAGATTACCGTGTTATCGAGTTCTAAATGACGATGGATCTCTAATTTCTAATACCATACATGATCAGGTACGTACGTACCATAATTGAATCTTTAATCTTACTATACTAAAATTCTTTTATCTTACAATTGTGGTATATATGTGTTTCAAATTCAAATTTCCCGGCGTTTCATTTTATTTGACACTATTTTATTAAATTAGTTAGGGGAAGAAGTAGCTGTGAACATGTATAGTGCCATGGTTACTTTGAAGACAATGGACACTTTCCTTTATGAAGCACAAAGGCAAGGGAGGATTTCTTTCTATATGACCACTTTTGGTGAAGAAGCTATCAACATTGCTTCTGCTGCTGCTCTATCTCCACATGACTTTGTATTACCTCAAGTAAACGACGATCGACCTCATTAATTATGTATATAGTTTAATTTTACACCGTCAGTACATAAAACTTAAACTTATATTGCAGTATCGAGAGGCAGGGGTGTTACTATGGCGTGGCTTCACGGTGCAAGAATGCACAAATCAATGTTTTGGGAATAAGGATGATAAAGGAAAAGGCAGGCAAATGCCAGTACATTATGGTTCTAATAAACATAATGTTATTACCATATCTTCACCTTTGGCGTAAGATATTAAATTCTTCGTAGAAATCGCGATAATAATGTGCTAGCTAGTACTTATAATTACTCTGTTGGGGGGGGGGGGGGGGGG